>MU106493.1:76474-92597 GCA_012274485.2 Sinapis alba
TCTTACATAGTGATTCATCCTGGTTCGATTAGAAGGTTCAAGAACATGTCACATGTCCAAACAGGCTAAACATGGATATCCTGATTAGAAAGTGGAATAACTTCTTCAACATAACTCCTATGAGATTTATTCAACTTCATGAAAGACTCTCCACTGATTAATAGTTCCAAATCAAGCTACTTACATAGTGATTCATCCTGGTTTGATTAGAAGCTTGAAGAACTTGCCATATGTTCAATCTGGCTAACCATGGATATCCTTATTAGAAAGTGGAATAACTTCTTCAACATAACTCCTATGGGATTTATTCAACTTCATGAAAGAATCCCCACTAATTAATGGTTCCAAATCAAGCTTCTTACATAGTGATTCATCCTGGTTTGATTAGAAGCTTGAAGAACTTGTCATGTGTCCAAACAGGCTAACCATGGATATCATGATTAGAAAGTGGAATAACTTATTCAACATAACTCCTATGGGATTTATTCAATTTCATGAAGACTCTCCACTTATTAATGGTTCCAAGTCAAGCTTCTTACATATTGATTCATCCTGGTTTGATTATAAGTTTGAAGAACTTGTCATATTTCCAAACAAGCTAAACATGGATATCCTGATTAGAAAGTGGAATAACTTCTACAACATAACTCCTATGGGATTTATTCAACTTCATGAAAGAATCTTCACTGATTAATGGTTTCAAATCAAGTTTGTTACATAATGATTCATCCTGGTTCGATTAGAAGCTTGAAGAACTTGCCATGTGTCCAAACAGACTAACCATGGATATCCTTATTAGAAAGTGGAATAACTTCTTCAACATAACTCCTATGGATTTTATGCAACTTCATGAAAGACTCTCCACGGATTAATGGTTCCAAATAAAACTTCTTACATAGTGATTCATTCTGGTTTGATTAAAAGCTTGAAGAGCTTGTAATATGTCCAAACAGGCTAATTATGGATATCCTGATTAAAAAGTAGAATAACTTCTTCAACAAAACTCCTATGGGATTTATTCAATTTCATGAAGACTCTCCACTTATTAATGGTTCCAAGTCAAGCTTCTTACATATTGATTCATCCTGGTTTGATTAGAAGTTAGAAGAACTTGTCAGATTTCCAAACATGCTAAACATGGATATCTTGATTAGAAAGTGGAATAACTTCTTCAACATAACTCCTATGGGATTTATTCAACTTCATGAAAGACTCTCCACTGATTAATGGTTCCAAATCAAGCTTCTTACATAGTGATTCATCCTGGTTCAATTAGAAGCTTGAAGAACTTGACATGTGTCCAAACAGGCTAACCATGGATATCCTGATTAGAAAGTGGAATAACTTCTTCAACATAACTCCTATGGATTTTATTCAACTTCATGAAAGACTCTCCACGTAATAATGGTTCCAAATCAAACTTCTTACATAGTGATTCATTCTGGTTTGATTAGAAGATTGAAGAACTTGTAATATGTCCAAACAGGCTAAACATGGATATCCTGATTAGAAAGTGGAATAACTTCTTCAACATAACTCCTATGAGATTTATTCAAATTCATGAAAGACTCTCCACTGATTAATGGTTCCAAATCAAGCTACTTACATAGTGATTCATCTTGGTTTGATTGGAAGCTTGAAGAACTTGCCATATGTCTAAACTGGCTAACCATGGATATCCTAATTAGAAAGTGGAATAACTTCTTCAACATAACTCATATGGGATTTATCCAACTTCATGAAAGAATCTTCACTGATTAATGGTTCCAAATCAAGCTTCTTACATCGTGATTCATCCTGGTTCGATTAAAAGCTTGAAGAACTTGCCATGTGTCCAAACAGGCTAACCATGGATATCCTGATTAGGAAGTGGAATAACTTCTTCAACATAACTCCTATGGATTTTATTCAACTTCATGAAAGACTCTCCACGGATTAATGGTTCCAAATAAAACTTCTTACATAGTGATTCATCCTGGTTTGATTAGAAGCTTGAAGAACTTGTAATATGTCCAAACATGATAAACATGGATATTCTGATTAGAAAGTGGAATAACTTCTCCAACATAACTTCTATGAGATTTATTCAACTTCATGAAAGACTCTCCACTGATTAATGGTTCCAAATCAAGCTACTTACATAGTGATTCATCCTGGTTTGATTGGAAGCTTGATGAACTTGCCATATGTCTAAACTGGCTAACCATGGATATCATGATTAGAAAGTGGAATAACTTCGTCAACATAACTCCTATGGGATTTATTCAACTTCATGGAGACTCTGCACTTATTAATGGTTCCAAATCAAGCTTCTTACATAGTGATTCATCGTGGTTCGATTAGAACCTTGAAGAACTTGTCATGTGTCCAAACAGGCTAACCATGGATATCCTGGTTAAAAAGTGGAATAACTTCTTCAACATAACTCCTATGAGATTTATTCAACTTCATGGAGACTCTGCACTGATTAATGGTTCCAAATCAAGCTTCTTACATAGTTATTCATCATGGTTCGATTAGAAGGTTCAAGAACATGTCACATGTCCAAACAGGCTAAACATGGATATCATGATTAGAAAGTGGAATAACTTCTTCAACATAACTCCTATGGGATTTATTCAACTTCATGGAGACTTTGCACTGATTAGTAGTTTCAAATAAAGCTTCTTACATAGTGATTCATCCTGGTTTGATTAGAAGCTTGAAGAACTTGTCATATGTCTAAACATGCTAACAATGAATATCCTTATTAGAAAGTGGAATAACTTCTTCAACATAACTCCTATAAGATTTAGTCAACTTCATGAAAGACTCTCCACGGGATAATGGTTCCAAATCAAACTTTTACATAGTGATTCATCTTGGTTTGATTAGAAGCTTGAAGAACTTGTCATATGTCCAAACAGGCTAACCATTGATATCCTGATTAGAAAGTGGAATAACTTCTTCAACATAACTCCTATGGGATTTATTCAACTCCATGGAGACTCTCAACGGAATAATGGTTCCAAATCAAACTTCTTACATAGTGATTCATTCTGGTTTGATTAGAAGCTTGAAGAGCTTGTAATATGTCCAAACATGGTAAACATGGATATCCTGATTAAAAACTGGAATAACTTCTTCAACATAACTTCTATGAGATTTATTCAACTTCATGAAAGACTCTCCACTGATTAATGGTTCCAAATCAAGCTACTTACATAGTGATTCATCCTGGTTTGATTAGAACCTTGAAGAACTTGCCATATGTCTAAACTGGCTAACCATGGATATCCTGATTAGAAAGTGGAATAACTTCTTCAACATAACTCCTATGTGATTTATTCAACTTCATGGAGACTCTGCACTGATTAATGGTTCCAAATCAAGCTTCTTACATAGTGATTCATGGTGGTTTGATTAGAAGCTTGAAGAACTTGTCATGTGTCCAAACAGGCTAACCATGGATATCCTGATTAGAAAGTGGAATAACTTCTTCAACATAACTCCTATTATATTTATTCAACTTCATGGAAAATCTGCACTGATTAATGGTTCCAAATCAAGCTTCTTACATAGTGATTCATCCTAGTTCGATTAGAAGGTTCAAGAACATGTCACATGTCCAAACAGGCTAAACATGGATATCATGATTAGAAAGTGGAATAACTTCTTCAAAATAACTCATATGGGATTTATTCAACTTCATGGAGACTTTGCACTGATTAGTATTTTCAAATAAAGCTTCTTACCTAGTGATTCATCCTGGTTTGATTAGAAGCTTCAAGAACTTGTCATATGTCTAAACATGCTAACAATGAATATCCTTATTAGAAAGTGGAATAACTTCTTCAACATAACTCCTATGAGATTTATTCAACTTCATAAAAGACTCTCCACGGGATAATGGTTCCAAATCAAACTTTTGCATAGTGATTCATCTTGGTTTGATTAGAAGCTTGAAGAACTTGTCATATGTCCAAACAGGCTAACCATGGATATCCTGATTAGAAAGTGGAATAACTTCTTCAACATAACTCTTATGGGATTTATTCAACTTCATGGAGACTCTCAACGGATTAATGGTTCCAAATAAAACTTCTTACATAGTGATTCATTCTGGTTTGATTAGAAGCTTGAAGAGCTTGTAATATGTCCAAACAGACTAAACATGGATAACCTGATTAAAAAGTGGAATAACTTCTTCAACATAACTCCTATGGAAATTATTCAATTTCATGAAGACTCTCCACTTATTAATGGTTCCAAGTCAAGCTTCTTACATATTGATTCATCCTGGTTTGATTATAAGTTTGAAGAACTTGTCATATTTCCAAACACGCTAAACATGGATATCCTGATTAGAAAGTGGAATAAATTCTTCAACATAACTCCTATGTTATTTATTCAACTTCATGAAAGAATCTCCACTGATTAATGGTTCCAAATCAAGCTTCTTACATAGTGATTCATCGTGGTTCGATTAGAAGCTTGAAGAACTTGTCATGTGTCCAAACAGGCTAACCATGGATATCCTGATTAGAAAGTGGAATAACTTCTTCAACATAACTCCTATGAGATTTATTCAACTTCATGGAGACATTGCACTAATTAATGGTTCCAAATCAAGCTTCTTACATAGTGATTCATCCTGGTTCGATTAGAAGGTTCAAGAACATGTCACATGTCCAAACAAGCTAAACATGGATATCTGATTAGAAAGTGGAATAACTTCTTCAAGATAACTCCTATGGGATTTATTCAACTTCATGGAGACTTTGCACTGATTAGTAGTTTCAAATAAAGCTTCTTACATAGTGATTCATCCTGGTTTGATTATAATCTTGAAGAACTTCTCATACGTCTAAACATGCTAAAAATGAATATCCTTATTAGAAAGTGGAATAACTTCTTCAACATAACTCCTTTGAGATTTATTCAACTTCATGAAAGACTCTCCACAGGATAATGGTTCCAAATCAAACTTTTACATAGTGATTCATCTTGGTTTGATTAGAAGCTTGAAGAACTTGTCATATGTCCAAACAGGCTAACCATGGATATCCTGATTAGAAAGTGGAATAACTTCTTCAACATAACTCCTATGGGATTTATTCAACTTCATGGAGACTCTCAACGGATTAATGGTTCCAATTAAAACTTCTTACATAGTGATTCCTTCTGGTTTGATTAGAAGCTTGAAGAGCTTGTAATATGTCCAAACAGACTAAACATGGATATCCTGATTAAAAAGTGGAATAACTTCTTCAACATAACTCCTATGGGATTTATTCAATTTCATGAAGACTCTCCACTTATTAATGGTTCCAAGTCAAGCTTCTTACATATTGATTCATCCTGGTTTGATTATAAGTTTGAAGAACTTGTCATATTTCCAAACAAGCTAAACATGGATATCCTGATCAGAAAGTGGAATAACTTCTACAACATAACTCCTATGGGATTTATTCAACTTCATGAAAGACTCTCTACTGATTAATGGTTCCAAATAAAGATTTTACATAGTGATTCATATTGGTTTGATTAGAAGCTTGAAGAACTTGTCATGTGTCCAAACAGGCTAACCATGGATATCCTGATTAGGAAGTGGAATAACTTCTTCAACATAACTCCTATGGATTTTATTCAACTTCATGAAAGACTCTCCACTGATTAATGGTTCCAAATGAAGCGACTTACATAGTGATTCATCCTGGTTTGATTAGAAGCTTGAAGAACTTGCCATATTTTTAAACTGGCTAACCATGGATATCCTAATTAGAAAGTGGAATAATTTCTTCAACATAACTCCTATGGATTTTATTCAACTTCATGAAAGACTCTCCACGGATTAATGGTTCTAAATCAAAATTTTTCAATAGTGATTCATCCTGGTTTGATTAGAAGCTTGAAGAACTTGTAATATGTCCAAATAGGCTAAACATGGATATCCTGATTAGAAAGTGGAATAACTTCTTCAACATAACTCCTATGAGATTTATTCAACTTCATGAAAGACTCTCAACTGATTAATGGTTCCAAATCAATCTACTTACATAGTGATTTATCCTGGTTTGATTAGAAGCTTGAAGAACTTGACATATGTCTAAATTGGCTAACCATGGATATCCTGATTAGAAAGTGGAATGACTTCTTCAACATAACTCCTATGGGATTTATTCAACTTCATGAAAGAATCTTCACTGATTAGTGGTTCCACATCAAGCTTCTTACATAGTGATTCATCCTGGTTCGATTAGAAGCTTGAAGAACTTGCCATGTGTCCAAACAGGCTAACCATGGATATCCTGATTAGGAAGTGGAATAACTTCTTCAACATAACTCCTATGGATTTTATTCAACTTCATGAAAGACTCTCCACGTATTAATGGTTCCAAATCAAACTTCTTTCATAGTGATTCATCCTGGTTTGATTAGAAGCTTGCAGAACTTGTAATATGTCCAAACCGGCTAAACATGGATATCCTGATTAAAAAGTGGAATAACTTCTTCAACATAACTCCTATGGGATTTATTCAATTTCGTGGAGACTCTCCACTTATTAATGGTTCCAAATCAAGCTTCTTACATATTGATTCATCCTGGTTTGATTATAAGTTTGAAGAACTTGTCATATTTCCAAACAGGCTAAACATAGATATCCTGATTAAAAAGTGGAATAACTTCTTCAACATAACTCCTATGTGATTTATTCAACTTAATGAAAGAATTTCCACTGATTAATGGTTCCAAATCAAGCTTCTTACATAGTGATTCATCCTGGTTTGATTAGAAGCTTGAAGAACTTATTATGTGTCCAAACAGGCTAACCATGGATATCCTGATTAGAAAGTGGAATAACTTATTCAACATAACCCCTATGGGATTTATTCAACTTTATGGAGACTCTGCACTGATTAATTGTTCCAAATCAAACTTCTTACACAGTGATTCTTCCTGGTTCGATTAGAAGGTTTAAGAACATGTCACATGTCCAAACAGGCTAAACATGGATATCCTGATTAGAAAGTGGAATAACTTCTTCAACATAACTCCTATGGGATTTATTCAACTTCATGGAGACTTTGCAATGATTAGTAGTTTCAAATAAAGCTTCTTACATAGTGATTCATCCTGGTTTTATTAGAAGCTTGAAGAACTTGTCATATGTCTAAACATGCTAACAATGAATATCCTTATTAGAAAGTGGAATAACTTCTTCAACATAACTCCTATGAGATTTATTCAACTTCATGAAAGACTCTCCACTGATTAATAGTTCCAAATCAAGCTACTTACATAGTGATTCATCCTGGTTTGATTAGAAGCTTGATGAACTTGCTATATGTCTAAACTGGCTAACCATCGATATCTTGGTTAGAAAGTGGAGTAACTTCTTCAACATAACTCCTATGGGATTTATTCAACTTCATGAAAGAATCTTCACTGATTAATGGTTTCAAATCAAGTTTCTTACATAGTTATTCATCCTGGTTCGATTAGAAGCTTGAAGAACTTGCCATGTGTCCAAACAGAGTAACCATATATATCCTGATTAGAAAGTGGAATAACTTCTTCAACATAACTCATATGGATTTTATTCAACTTCATGAAAGACTCTCCACGGGATAATGGTTCCAAATCAAACTTTTACATAGTGATTCATCTTGGTTTGATTAGAAGCTTGAAGAACTTGTCATATGTCCAAACATGCTAACCATGGATATCCTGATTAGAAAGTGGAATAACTTCTTCATCATAACTCCTATGGGATTTATTCAACTTCATGGAGACTCTCCACGAATTAATGGTTCCAAATAAAACTTCTTACATAGTGATTCATTCTGGTTTGATTAAAAGCTTGAAGAGCTTGTAATATGTCCAAACAGACTAAACATGGATATCCTGATTAAAAAGTGGAATAACTTCTTCAACATAACTCCTATGGGATTTATTCAATTTCATGAAGACTCTCCACTTATTAATGGTTCCAAGTCAAGCTTCTTACATATTGATTCATCCTGGTTTGATTAGAAGTTTGAAGAACTTGTCATATTTCCAAACAGGCTAAACATGGATATCCTTATTAGAAAGTGGAATAACTTCTTCAACATAACTCCTATGGATTTTATTAAACTTCATGAAAGACTCTCCACTGATTAATGGTTCCAAATCAAGATTTTACATAGTGATTCATCTTGGTTTGATTAGAAGCTTGAAGAACTTGTCATATGTCTAAATAGGCTAACCATGGATATCCTGATTAGAAAGTGGAATAACTTCTTCAACATAACTCCTATGGGATTTATTCAACTTCATGAAAGACTCTCCACTGACTAATGGTTCCAAATCAAGCTTCTTAGATAGTGATTTATCCTGGTTTGATTAGAAGTTTGACAAACTTGTCATATGTCCAAACAGGCTAAACATGGATATCCTGATCAAAAAGTGGAATAACTTCTTCAACATAACTCCTATGGGATTTATTCAATTTTATGGAGACTCTCCACTTATTAATGGTTCCAAATCAAGCTTCTTACATATTGATTCATCTTGGTTTGATTAGAAGTTTGAAGAACTATTCATATTTGCAAACAGGCTAAACATGGATATCCTGATTAGAAAGTGGAATAACTTCTTCAACATAACTCCTATGGGATTTATTCAACTTCATGAAAGACTCGCCACTGATTAATGGTTCCAAATCAAAGTTCTTACATAGTGATTCATCCTGGTTTGATTAGAAGCTTGAAGAACTTGTCATATGTCTAAACAGGCTAACCAAGAATATCCTGATTAGAAAGTGGAATAACTTCTTCAACATAACTCCTATGGGATTTATATAAATTCATGAAAGACTCTCCACTGATTAATAGTTCCAAATCAAGCTTCTTAGATAGTGATTCATCCTGGTTTGATTAGAAGCTTGACGAACTTGCCATATGTCCAAACAGGCTAAACATGGATATCTTTATTAGAAAGTGGAATAACTTCTTCAACATAACTCCTATGGAATTTATTCATCTTCATGGAGACTCTGCACTGATTAATGGTTCCAAATCAAGCTTCTTACATAGTGATTCATCCTGGTTCGATTAGAAGCTTGAAGAACTTGCCATATGTCTAAACAGGCTAACGATGGATATCCTAATTAGAAAATGGAATAACTTCTTCAACATAACTCCTATAAGATTTATTCAACTTCATGAAAGACTCTCCACTGATTAATGCTTCCAAATCAAGCTACTTACAAAGTGATTCATCCTAGTTTGATTAGAAGCTTGAAGAACTTGCCATATGTCTAAACTGGCTAACCATGGATATCCTGATTAGAAAGTGGAATAACTTCTTCAACATAACTCCTATGGGATTTATTCAACTTCATCAAAAAATATTCACTGATTAATGGTTCCAAATCAAGCTTCTTACATAATGATTCATCCTGGTTCAATTAGAAGCTTGAAGAACTTGCCATGTGTCCAAAAAGGCTAACCATGGATATCCTGATTAGAAAGTGGAATAACTTCTTCAACATAACTCCTATGGATTTTATTCAACTTCATGAAAGACTCTTCACTGATTACTGGTTCCAAATAAAGCTTCTTACATAGTGATTCATCCTGGTTTTATTAGAAGCTTGAAGAACTTGTAATATGTCCAAACAGGCTAAACATGGATATCCTGATTAAAAAGTGGCATAACTTCTTCAACATAACTCCTATGAGATTTATTCAATTTCATGGAGACTCTCCACTTATTAATGGTTCCAAATCAAGCTTCTTACATATTGATTCATACAGGTTTGATTAGAAGTTTGAAGAACTTGTCATATTTCCAAACAGGCTAAACATAGATATCCTGATTAAAAAGTGGAATAACTTCTTCAACATAACTCCTATGTGATTTATTCAACTTCATGAAAGAATCTCCACTGATTAATGGTTCCAAATCAAGCTTCTTACATAGTGATTCATCTTGGTTCGATTAGAAGCTTGAAGAACATGTCATGTGTCCAAATAGGCTAACCATGTATATTCTGATTAGAAAGTGGAATAACTTCTTCAACATAACTCCTATGGGATTTATTCAACTTCATGGAGAGTCTCTACTGATTAATGGTTCCAAATCAAGCTTCTTACATAATGATACATCCTGGTTCGATTAGAAGGTTGAAGAACATGTCACATGTCCAAACAGGCTAAACATGGATATCTTGATTAGAAAGTGGAATAACTTCTTCAACATAACTCCTATGGGATTTATTCAACTTCATGGAGACTCTGCACTGATTAGTAGTGTGAAATAAAGCTTCTTACATACTGATTCATTGTGGTTTGATTAGAAGCTTGAAGAACTTGTCATATGTCTAAACATGCGAACAATAAATATCCTAATTAGAAAGTGGAATAACTTCTTCAACATAACTCTTATGAGATTTATTCAACTTCATGAAAGACTTTCCACTGATTAATGATTCCAAATCAAGCTACTTACATAGTGATTCATCATGGTTTGATTAGAAGGTTGAAGAACTTGCCATATGTTTAAACATGCTAACAATAAATATCCTGATTAGAAAGTGGAATAACTTCTTCAACATAACTCTTATGAGATTTATTTAACTTCATGAAAGACTTTCCACTGATTAATGGTTCCAAATCAAGCTACTTACATAGTGATTCATCCTGGTTTGATTAGAAGCTTGAAGAACTTGCCATATGTCTAAACTGACTAACCATGGATATCCTGATTAGAAAGTGGAATAACTTCTTCAACATAACTCCTATGGGATATTCAATTTCAGAAAAGAATATTCACTGATTAATGGTTCCAAATCAAGTTTCTTACATTGTGATTCATCCTGGTCTGATTAAAAGCTTGAAGAACTTGCCATGTGTCCAAACAGGCTAACCATGGATATCCTTATTAGAAAGTGGAATAACTTCTTCAACATAACTCATATGGATTTTATTCAACTTCATGAAAGACTCTCCACGGATTAATGGTTCCAAATGTAACTTCTTACATAGTGATTCATCCTTGTTTGATTAGAAGCTTGAAGAGCTTGTAATATGTCCAAACAGCCTAAACATAGATATCCTGATTAAAAAGTGGAATAACTTCTTCAACATAACTCCTATGGAATTTATTCAATTTCATGAAGACTCTCCACTTATTAATGGTTCCAATTCAAGCTTCTTACATATTGATTCATCCTGGTTTGATTAAAAGTTTGAAGAACTTGTCATATTTCGAAAAGGCTAAACATGGATATCCTGATTAGAAAGTGGAATAATTTCTTCAACATAACTCATATGGGATTTATTCAACTTCATGAAAGACTCTCCACTGATTAATGGTTCCAAATCAAGCTACTTACATAGTGATTCATCCTGGTTTCATTAGAAACTTGACGAACTTGCTATATGTCCAACTAGGCTAAACAAGGATATCCTTATTAGGAAGTGGAATAACTTCTTCAACATAACTCCTATGGGATTTTTTCAAATTCATGAAAGAATCTCCACTGATTAATGATTCCAAATCAATCTTCTTAAAAGTGATTCATTATGGTTCGATTAGAAGCTTGAAGAACTTGCCATGTGTCCAAACAGGCTAACCATGGATATCCTGATTAGAAAGTGGAATAACTTCTTCAACATAACTCCTATGGGATTTCTTCAACTTCATGAAAGAATCTCCACTGATTAATGGTTCCAAATCAAGCTTCTTACATAGTGATTCATCCTGGTTTGATTAGAAGCTTGAGGAACTTGCCATATGTCTAAACATGCTAACAAGGGACATCCTGATTAGAAAGTGTAATAACTTCTTCAACATAACTCCTATGGGATTTTTTCAACTTCATGAAAGAATCTCCACTGATTAATGGTTCCAAATCAAGCTTCTTACATAGTGATTCATCCTGGTTCGATTAGAAGCTTGAAGAACTTGCCATGTGTCCAAACAGGGCAAACATGGATATCCTGATTAGAAAGTGGAATAACTTCTTCAACATAACTCCTATAGGATTTATTCAACTTCATGGAGACTCTCCACTGATTAATGGTTCCAAATAAAGGTTCTTACATAGTGATTCATCCTGGTTTGATTAGAAGCTTGACGAACTTGCCATATGTCCAAACAGGCTAAACATGGATATCCTAATTAGAAAGTGGAATAACTTCTTCAACATAACTCCTATGGGATTTATTCAACTTCATGAAAGAATCTCCCCTGATTAATGGTTCCAAATCAAACTTCTTACTTAGTGATTCATCCTGGTTTGATTAGAATCTTGAAGAACTTGCCATATGTCCAAACATGCTAAACATGGATATCCTGATTAGAAAATTGAATAACTTCTTCAACATAACTCCTATGAGATTTATTCAATTTCATGGAAACTCTTCACTGATTAATGGTTGCAAATCAAGCTTCTTACATATTGATTCATCCTGGTTTCATTACATGGTTAAGGAACTTGCCATATGTCCAAACAGGCTAAACATGGATATCTTGATTAGAAAGTGGAATAACTTCTTCAATATAACTCATATGGGATTTATTCAACTTCACGGAAGACTCTTTACTGATTAATGGTTCCAAATCAAGCTTCTTACATAGTGATTCATCCTGGTTTGATTAGAAGCTTGAAGAACTTGTCATATGTCTAAACACGCTAACCATGGATATCCTGATTTGAAAGTGGAATAATTTTTTCAACATAACTCATATGAGATTTATTCAACTTCATGAGACTCTGCACTGATTAATGGTTAAAAATCAAGCTACTTACATATTGATTCATCCTGGTTTGATTAGAAGCTTGACGAACTTGTCATATGTCCAAATAGGCTTAACAAGGATATCCTTATTAGAAAGTGGAATAACTTCTTTAACATAACTCCTATGGGATTTATTCAAATTCATGAAAGAATCTCCACTGATTAATGGTTCAAAATCAATCTTCTTACATAGTGATTCATCCTGTTTCAATTAGAAGCTTGAAGAACTTGCCATGTGTCCAAACAGGCTAACCATGGATATCCTAATTAGAAAGTGAAATAACTTCTTTAACATAAGTCCTATGGGATTTATTCAACTTCATGGAGACTCTGCACTGATTAATGATTCCAAATCATGCTTCTTACATAGTGATTCATCCTGGTTCGATTAGAAGCTTGAAGAATTTGCCATGTGTCCAAACAGGCTAACCATGGATATCGTGATTAGAAAGTGGAATAACTTCTTCAACATAACTCCTATGGGATTTATTAAACTTCATGAAAGACTCTCCCTTGATTAATGGTTCCAAATCAAGCTTCTTACATAGTGATTCATCCTGGTTCAATTAGAAGCTTGAAGAACTTGCCATGTGTCTAAATAAGCTAACCATGGATATCTTGATTAGAAAGTGGAATAACTTGTTCAACATAACTCTTATGGGATTTATTCAACTTCATGAAAGACTCTGCACTGATTAATGGTTCCAAATCAAGCTACTTACATAGTGATTCATCCTGGTTCGTTTATATGATTGAAGAACTTGCCATATGTCCAAACAAGCTAACCATGGATATCCTTATTAGAAAGGAGAATAACTTTTTCAACATAACTCCTATTGGATTTATCCAACGTCATGAAAGACTCTCCACTGATTAATGATTCCAAATCAAGATTCTTACATAGTGATTCATCCTGGTTTGATTAGAAGCTTGAAGAACTTGTCATATGTCCAAACAGGGCAAACATGGATATCCTGATTAGAAAGAGGAATAACTTCTTTAACATACCTCCTATGGGATTTATTCAACTTCATGGAGACTCTCCACTGATTAATGTTTCCAAACCAAGCTTTTTACATAATGATTCATTCTGGTTTGATTAGAAGTTTGAAGAACTTTTCATATGTCCAAATAGGCCAAACAGGATATCGTGATTAGAAAGTGGTATAATTTCTTCAACATAACTCCTATGATATTTATTCAACTTCATGAAAGACTCTCCACTGATTAATGGTTCCAAATCAAGCTTCTTACATAGTGATTCATCCTGGTTCGATTAGAAGCTTGAAGAACTTTCCATGTGTCCAAACATGCAAACCATAGATATCCTGATTAGAAAGTGGAATAACTTCTTCAACATAACTTCTATGGATTTTATTCAACTTCATGAAAGAATCTCCAATGATTATTTGTTTCAAATCAAGCTTCTTACATAGTGATTCATCATGGTTCGATTAGAAGCTTGAAGAACTTGTCATGTGTCCAAACAGGCTAACCATGGATATCCTGATTGGAAAGTGGAATAACTTCTTCAACATAACTCCTATGGGATTTATTCAACTTCATGGAGACTTTGCACTGATTAATCGTTCTAAATCAAGCTTCTTACATAGTGATTCATCCTGGTTCGATTAGAAGCTTGAAGAACTTGCCATATGTCTAAACATGCTAACCATGGATATCCTGATTAGAAAGTGGAATAACTTATTCAATATAACTCCTATGGGATTTATTCAACTTCATGAAAGAATCTCCACTGATTAATGGTTCCAAATCAAGCTTCTTACATAGTGATTCATCCTGGTTTGATTAGAAGCTTGAAGAACTTGCCATGTATCCAAATAGGCTAACCATGGATATCCTAATTAGAAAGTGGAATAACTTCTTCAACATAACTCCTATGAGATTTATTGAACTTCATGAAAGACTCTCCACTGATTAATGGTTCCAAATCAAGCTTCTTACATAGTGATTCATCCTGGTTCGATTAGAAGCTTGAAGAACTTGCCATGTATCTAAACAAGCTAACCATGGATATCCTGATTAGAAAGTGGAATAACTTCTTCAACATAACTCCTATGGGATTTATTCAACTTCATGAAAGATTCTGCACTGATTAATGGTTCCANGATTAGAAAGGAGAATAACTTCTTCAACATATCTCTTATTGGATTTATTCAACTTCATGAAAGACTCTCCACTGATTAATGGTTTTAAATCAAGATTCTTACATAGTTATTCATCCTGTTTTTATTAGAAGCTTGAAGAACTTGTCATATGTCCAAACAGGCCAACAATGGATATCCTGATTAGAAAGTGGAATAACTTCTTTAACATAACTCCTATGGGATTTATTCAACTTTGTGGAGACTCTCCACTGATTAATGTTTCCAAACCAAGCTTTTTACATAATGATTCATCCTGGTTCGATTAGAAACTTGAAGAACTTTCCATGTGTCCAAAGAGGCTAACCATAGATATCTTGATTAGAAAGTGGAATAACTTCTTCAACATAACTCCTATGGATTTTATTCAACTTCATGAAAGAATCTCGAATTATTATTGGTTTCAAATCAAGCTTCTTACATAGTGATTCATCATGGTTTGATTAGAAGCTTGAAGAACTTGTCATGTGTCCAAACATGCTAACCATGGATATCCTTATTAGAAAGTGGAATAACTTCTTCAACATAACTCCTATGGGATTTATTCAACTTCATGGAGACTTTGCACTGATTAATGGTTCCAAATCAAGCTTCTTACATAGTGATTCATCCTGGTTCGATTAGAAGCTTGAAGAACTTGCCATATGTCTAAACAGGCTAACCATGGATATCCTGATTAGAAAGTGGAATAACTTCTTCAACATAACTCCTATGGGATTTATTCAACTTCATGAAAGATTCTGCACTGATTAATGGTTCCAAATCAAGCTTCTTACATAGTGATTCATCCTGGTTCGTTTAGATGATTGAAGAAGTTGCCATATGTCCAAACAGGCTAACCATGGATATCCTTATTAGAAATTGGAATAACTTCTTCAACATAACTCCTGTGGGATTTATTCAACTTCATGGAGACTATGCACTGATTAATGGTTCCAAATCAAGGTTCTTACATAGTAATTCATCCTTGTTTTATTAGAAGCTTTACTAACTTGCCATATGTCCAAACCAGGTAAATATGGATATCCTGATTAGAAAGTGGAATAACTTCTTCAACATAACTCCTATGGGATTTATTCAACTTCATGAAAGAATCTCCACTGATTAATTGTTCTAAATCAAGCTTCTTACATAGTGATTCATCCTGGTTTGATTAGAAGCTTGAAGAACTTGCCATATGTCCAAACA
>MU106494.1:0-115509 GCA_012274485.2 Sinapis alba
TATATGATGACCTCATGATTAATCTGGAAGATATGAAACATTTTTAATATTATTTCTGAATTTGCTTATTACGGTATGGAATACGAATATATGGTTAGTGAGAAGTGGGAGAGATTCATTTGACAATGACAAATTCGTCATTATACGATGATCTATCTTTCATTTCCATTTGAGACTCAGTAAAGTTGGTTGCACATCGCTAAATTGAGTATTCTACAAGTAAACAAAACCTTTTTCAAATTTGAAATTAATTATGTAATACCTGATTTCTGGATAAAATGGAGTGTATGTTAGTTTGTGTGAATTTTTAAAAGATACATTAATTGACATTCATTTTTTCCCGTAACATGCACATTCGGAGAAAACTCTACAATTAAGTGTCATTCACCTGAAACTAGTGAAAATTAAAGTGATATTTAACATTATGTGAGTGAAGATAAAACATGGAACAAAAAAAATCTTATGGAATTCATATACGACTTTAGAAAATGTAAAGCTAGCTTAACTTGTAAAGCAATATTTGAACTAATGGCTAACAGTTCCTACATAAGATAAGATATATGGCTGAACTTTGATTCATATGTTTACTATATTTTGTACATTGAATCGTGTTAGAACTCAGGGAAGGGGGGAAAATAAGGATTAGTTAATATAGTTGGTGCCAAATGCCAAAAGAAAATTTCAACATTCAATCATTTCCAATCATTACAATACAATTATTAGGTTAAGACTCAAAAACCAACATGATTAACAAGATTTTAATCACCCCCTCATAATATACAACTTTGACTTCTCATGCACAGCATACAAACATAAAGTACCTACCAAAAAGTTAGAAAACATATCTATAATTTTGAGTTGGTTATGAGATTATATTCTCATAATTAAGTAGCCAAAGTGTTCTATCATTATAGCTTTTCATTTGCAAAATAAGATATCAAACGGCGATTATGATTCTATCTTGGTTTAGATCACATTCATATTCAATCCAAATCATTAATTTGTTATCTTTATGTTAGTTGATTTTGTAGTTAAATGACTACATTATTGATTCTTTGGTTATCGCCTGGTATAATGAAAGGACCTTTCGTACAAATAAGAAGCAGTCGTACTTTATTTGAAAAAAAAATGATTGATCCCTGCAATATTAGATTTTTACAATGATCTGAATATTCACAGTGCATTGTAAAATCAAATTTCAGAGCCATACTGGCAAGACGTTTTTCTATTTTGGATAACTTAACAATAAAAGTGTATGGTTGTTTTTGAATACTAATTGTGAGAAAGACTTTCATTTTGATTATAGTTCGAGTGACAAGGAAAATTGCTGTGTTTGGGGGTGATGCAGACTTAATTTATCGATTATTCGTGGTTTTACTAAAACCGTTACAAATTTAAATTAAACCAAACGTACAAAAAACGAAAAGTCCATACCTATACATGTTATGTTTAATTTAAGATTCAAACTCATAAAATGAATTTATACGATCTTAATATCAAGAGAACGAGCATAGAACAAACAAAACAGAGCAAGATAAAAAAACGAGAAGAATATGTTACATGACATTTGAACCCCCCCCCCCCCAACATAAAAACGCTTTGCAACTCAAATACGGGTATCATTATCCCGGTCTCTTATTTAAGAGACGTTTCTTAGTGTTTTTTTAGTTAAAACTAAGAAAAACTAAGAACCGTCTCTTATCCAAATCTAAAAACCCCGGTTAAGAGACCAGAGATAATGATGATCTAAGCCAACGAGTTCGTAAGCATTTTGGAATTAAAAGCTAAAGACTTAGGCTTAAGAAACCATTGAATGGGTATCAGTAAACCCTACAATGTGGGTACAACTATATAACTGCTTGTGATTTCACGAAATATTGGTGTCATTCAATTCTATAACTCCAAACATATGAGATCCAATAATATTCATCCACTGACCATTTTCTAGCTCACTAACAAAAATAACTAACAGTTTCTCTTTTAAATAATTACAACGCTACATTATTTTATTTTTAATAATATGAAAAGTGTATAATTGATGGCAGAGTTTGCAGGGTAGATAAAAGATGGAAAGAGGTCTTAATACTATGCTTCTTATGGGCAGTCACATTCCTTTTCTCTTTTCTTGAAACTCATCACTTTTTTTTCTTCCTCATTTTCGTAATTAGCTTATGATTCTTGAAAGTACGTTTGAATAACTAAAGAGAGAGTTGAAACCCGTAATTCATCCTGATGCATGCCACATCTGTCTTGGATTATATTTTCACAATTTTGATTTTTAATTGGAGCTGAATCTGATTTAACTGTTCAAAGTTTATATGAATTGATTCAATTTCACACACACAAATATCATATATGGTTTATATATAGTATGAGTATACGACATTTGAAATTAACTCTGATCTTTGCAGAACTCTTTATAATAAGGTATAGGGCCAATGATCATGAAGATGAAATTTAACTTGTAATGTTCAAATCTATTTCGATTAGTTTCTCCATTTTTCAAAATTTATATTAGCCTAAGTGTAAATTGTATACGCAGATCAAGTAATTGAATATTTGGAATGTCCGCCGGCCACGAGCGGCATTAATTCTTTCTAATACATGTGTAGAGATTGAGTTTAGAATTGCGATAGGCGTGAGCAGGTCATTCCGGACTCGATAAAAAAAGTTATAAATTATGCTCCCTAGTTTTAGGTTTATGCACATATATTAATAAAACATATGATTTTGTATATTTCCAAAATAAAAACATAATTACTTATACACTTAACCATATTTCAACTAATAAAAAAATAAATTAAAAAATCTTATTAATGAATTTTACGTTGAAACTTTAAAACGATATTTATTTTGAAACGAATTTTTTTTTCTACAACGATAAATAATATAAAACGGAAGGAGTACCCCAAAAAAAATTGTAGAGTTTTTGTCAAAATTTCCTCCATAGTTTACTTTTCTTTCTTTTGTTCTGCAAACAAAGACATAAGCCATTCATATCTCTATCGCATAATGTTGTTTACAGTGATGTTGTTTAGAGATTTAATTGTAGGATAATTGTATTGCATATTTTATACGAAAATTTCTCATCCACTTAAAATATTTTGGTTCTTATATAAAAAAAGAAAGAAATTGACCACGTAATTACACATCGTTTGATAGTTTTTTAATAATCCACATATTACAAATTATGGGATAATGGAAAGTCTAACTATTAATTAAATGTTGAAATCAGATTCAAATGAGGCCTTCTGGGATTTATAATAGTTTTCGTAGACTAAATTTCGATGAGCTGGTTTATGGACTGGCTTGCCCATTGACGTTCTTCACGACTCAATCAAAACCACTAATCATTTCTTCAATAACATATTTGGCCTCTTCTTTGTTTTTTGCACATTAATTTCTATTTATTAAATTATTCGATTATACTACCATTTTCTGAGCTGTTATTATTAATTGTATTTTTTAACATTGATAGAATCTCAAATATATCATCATATAACTTATAATCTATTATTCTATCCGTTTCATAAAAAAATATATTTTAGAAAATAAAATTATTTATATTTTTAATATAATTTTTATCAACTAACAATAATTAATATATTTTTTTAAAAAATAATACATTTATTTAAAAAAATTAGTTTAAAATTATGAGAAAATGTAATCACGAAATTATGCATTTAGTATTAAAGTTCAGTATGTTTTTAATATATGTAGAAAAAATAAAATATATATTATTTTTAAACAGTAAGAATATATATGATGATTAATTATATGTAATATATGTACTATTAATTATATTTATATTCAATAATTTTTGTTTATTTTTAAAAAATAAACAAATATTATTTTACATCCACTCGCAATTACCATTGCTTACTTGTTTTGCAAAGATAAGATTAAGTAATTAAATTATCTTAGGTAAAGAACAAAGTATTTGGATGCCGAAACAAATTATGCTATCTTTGAGTAAATTGTAATTCTTTCTTGCACACAACTGGATTCTCAATTTTTCTTTTCATTTTATTGTCTTAGCTAACTAAACTTTGTTTAATTATGAAATCACATACGTCATTGTGCCTGCTTTATTCCTCCACTCTTATAATCAATTTTATAAATCTTTGTTTATATAATTCCAATGCAAGGCTGTTATCCCTTTGCTTTCAATGATTTCATTTCTTTATTATAGCTTTGTTTATATCTTTCGGCCTATTTTCTTTCCATTCTTTTCGAACATTTTTTCTTTCCATTCTGCAACCCGTAATTTTTTCTAGTACACATTTCACTAACTATAAGAAAAGCAACATTCTACTCCGATACATTATAATATCGTAAATAGGTTATTCTATATCAAATATGCTGGAGGGTGTAACAATTTATATGATCGTTAAGTAGGTAATTTATATTTTCTTGAACTCGGAGGATTCATTTTACTTCTTTAAACCTCAAAGGTCGGCTTATTTTACTAAATTTGCTAGTAATAAGTTTTGTTCACCAATCAATATTTTATACTGTTGGCTCATTTTTCATCATCTTCGACTTACGAGTATATTGTAAACATTTTCGTTAGTGTCTACTATTGGAAATGTTACAATAATTCTAGAATATTTTAAATGACTGATTCCCTCTTTTATACTAAATATTAGTAGGAAATTGTGGGACAGAAGTCCATAATTTCTGATTATAAATATGTATATTAAAAAAAAAAAAAAAAAATATGTATATTAGAAGTTCTTTCATTCAGCAAATAAAAATACGTAAAACTAATTTATGTACGAACTAATGATACACTAATAGCGATGCAAGGCTGTATCCTCTGCTTTTCTCATTTCTTTACAAATTGTCTGCTTCATTTTTATTACCTTTGGTTTGTTTTATTTCCAGTCTACCTCCCGTGATGTAATCAAATCTAGTGTTACACAGACTAATTGATAAAAGTTCAGTTTCTTAACTCTTAAATAAATAATTAGGAAAGGAGATAAAGACGTGGCTAAACCTCAGAAGTTGTCAGAAAACGCCGAAAAGATATTTGCCTAAATACAAAGCATAATCCTGATTAATGTCGTAGTGATTAGTATGTCTCTTAATGCCTATTGCTAAACATATGGCATGTGCCAGGTATAACCCACACACGGAGTAGTAATTAATTATGTCTCCTTTATTCACGCTTTTAGTCCAAAATTAAAGAGGCATTAAGGTTTAGTTAAGTACCCAGTAAACTGTTAACTGAAATTAACTCTCTCCCTTATGTAGTCGAACTTAACAGAGCTCTACATATTTTATCATAATTTTTACAAACGATTTATCTATTTATTTTAATTTTAACAGCGTAAGATAGCGAACTCAATTTTACTTCCTCCGTTTCACAAAGAGTGTCACTTAGACACATTTCACACATATTAAGAAAATGATTGAAATACATTTATGATTGTATTAATTACACCTATTTGACCAATAATATTTGAGATAAATAGATTTATTTATAAAACCAATGCATTTTACAATTAATATTAAGCTATAAGTTACATTGAAATTCTAAAATGACATTCTTTGTGTAACAAGAAAAAAGTGGTAAAATGACACTCTTTGTGAAACAGAGGGAGTATTTCTGATTGATACTAATCAATGCCGTATGGTCCGTGAAAGCTATGAGTACTTGTTTCCTAGCTTGGAAAATAGAGAAAGACAAAACTTTAAATTAGGTTCATCCCCTCTGCTTATTATAGCTAATCACCAGCTCATAATGGAAACAAGTTAGACCACAGAATACTTAAGGCGATAATCGTTTTAAGGAAATTGAATAAATAGTTTTAAATAGAACAAAAAGAAATAGCAGAATGACGGAGACAATCAGGTGAGTCCGTAAGATAATGATTAATCCGGGTTCTTAGAGTGTGGTTCTTAACGTAATTTAAGAATCAATTATCAACTTTAACAAATAAAAAGTTAAAAACCGATTCTTAAATGTCTTATTTAAGTATTGGTTAATGCTTTGAAAAAAATACATGAACTTTGAACATTAAAAAATGGAATCAATGGTTTATGTAGAAGTTTGTTTTAGTTACACTATTGTAAATTAAAGAAAGAACCAATATCCAGATCTCAATGAGCGAATGGCCTACCTGAAATATTAGGCATGAACGTTCATATACACACGTTCGGATTTGGATTGGATCGGGGTTGAATGTGCGGTGCATCCTCCTCAAGCAGTATGTACGTATACCAAAACGGTGGGATTAGTTCGGAACATTTTTAATCATAATATAGTTGTAAGCTGTTATGCAATATAGTAAAGGAGGGCAGAAAGAGACACTACAATGCCGATGCATAGCATTCGGATGGATGGTCATGCAATACAATTATTGTAAGCAATAATAATGAAAAATGCATAGGCAAAGAAGATTTGGTTATAAAGAAGGAAAAAATGAAAAGAGAGTAGAAGATCCTTAAATCCAACAAGTGGGGTTACGTACGTACCGCATGAGGGGGATGCACCCTACCCTCCATATCATGCACTTGATTGACCCATTTATGTTTGTTTAAATATTTTGTTTATGTTTTTTTCTCTACATATCCATCATAATTCCAAAATAGTTAGCACTAAAAAAAAGTTAGTACTATTATTTGTTGCATATATTTACTATAAGTCTGTAACATATAAATATATTCAAACAAATCTTTTTGTAGCGAATATCATGATGTTAATAATGAAATATTGACTAGACTAAACCGTACGTTAATGGTCGGGTGGTACATGGCGGCCCGCAATGATCCTAAGGATCGTGGATTAGAATTCGTTGCCCTCAAATTATCTTAACGTGTGGTTATGCGACAAAAATATTTAATTTTCCTTATGAACAATCGAGTCTGTCTGACGCCGATGGTCATACCTCCGGAGATTAACCGGTTGGGTCATGGTCCACCGAATATCCCGAATTATCAGAAAAAAAAAAAAAAATATTGACTAGACCGAATTTGGAGAAATAAGCACATCATATTAGACCGAGAGTAACAATTCATATGAAGTTCCCTGATTTATGATTCGCATTAAAATTTAAGATATAATGATTAGTTTTTGCATATTTGTTTTGGCTGCTTGTTGTTCTGAGAATATGTTTCAATAGTAAGATATAAAAAAATTGAGATGGGGCATCGCTGCACATGGGGGCATGGACACATTTCCAAAACTACAAAAAATAAGTGCTTTGGTACGTTGTGTTATATATTTCATTTAGTTTTTAAAAAATATATCCTGAAAAATAAAATTAAGTTGTTCGGGAAAAAGCATCTTCTGTTAACATTTAACTGCTAGTGGCGAGAGACAAGCTTATACAATTTGGTGATCTGCTTTGTTAATGATAAATTAGTAATCTTAACAATTCCTGCTAACCATGTGGTGGGTTTTATATATTTTCAAACTTTTAACTTATAACTTAAAAAAAGTAAGAACCTGAATTTGTTTTTTTCCTATGCAATTTTTTAAGCTAATTATTTTTGTTTGTCAACAAATTTAATGCCTTTTTGTTTTCTGCCAACAAATTAAAACGTCTTATCAGTTTTTTTGTGTGTGTTTAGAATTCTAAAAATGTGTACGTATAGTCAATAAAGTGATAGTTACATCGAAATACGAATCTTATCCTGTATAGTATAATCTGAGGGAAAGTTAATTCTTTCCATAATCGATTCACTAACACAATTATCAAACAATGACTTTTAATACGAACCATAATAATTAACAAAAATAAAAATATAAAACCATAATATAAAAAAAAATTGATCACTAACTCGAAAAGACAGATGATAATTTCGTAATTATGTCGAAAACTCAATGGCAATGTTGTATTCCTTTCACTACTTAAACATCGTCTCTCCCAAACGCTCAAATCCCTCCCACCTGATATTTTCTCTCACTTTCTCGTGAAAAAAAACATTATCAGTTTCCCGAATATTCCGCTTTTTTCTACTTCAACTTTGACTAAACCGGAAAATTTAAAAACAATGGCCGGAAGTCTTGGAAAATGCAGCAAGATCCGTCACATTGTGAGGCTCAGGCAAATGCTCCGGCGATGGCGCAACAAAGCTCGGTTATCTTCAGTCAGCCGTTGTGTGCCGTCCGATGTTCCGGCTGGACACGTGGCAGTTTGCGTGGGTAGCGAGTGCAGGAGATTCGTGGTGCGCGCGTCGTACCTGAACCATCCGATCTTGAGTAATCTACTTGTCGAGGCTGAGGAAGAGTACGGTTTCGTGAACCAAGGACCGTTGGTTATCCCTTGCGAAGAGTCGGTTTTCGAGGAAGCGATCCGGTTTATTTCTCGGTCTGATTCTTCCCGGTCAAGCCGGTTTACTTGTCCTGAAGATATCCAGAAATGCCACGGAGGAGTGAAGAGCAAGCTAGATCTGTTGATCGAATCTCATCCGTTGCTTCACGGCGTCGTCGAGAAAGCCGTATGGTGAAGAGTCTCGCTCCGTACGAGTTTCTGACCCGGTTTGACTCGGAACGAGTTTGATCGCCATGCGAAGGAAGAAGAAGACGAATTTTTCGAATAAATCGTCATTGAGTCGGCCGGTTTACCACCGAGTCGGGTGGTGCTAATTTCGGTTTAACTTTTTTTATTTTAAAAAATATTTAATTATATTGGGGCCTGGGGTTTTAATCCGGTGGCGAGTTACTCACTGAGTCAAGACAGACAAGGATGCGGGTAGAGAAGGAGATGGCGGTTAAAAGGTGGGTGAGTCGTTCCACCGAGTCATCCCGGGTTCGAGTCCGAGTTCAAAGATTGTAAATGTAAATAAGAAGATAAGGGATTTTGATTTTAATATTATCACATATCTCTCTAACTCATCTTCATAATTATTTTACCAATTGAAGCCTATAGAACTACAATGAATATGAACTTAACAGTAAAAGAGTGCAATATATTAAAAACATTAAAATATACTTAATATAACCATTGTTTTGCAGCAAAATTTAATGTTTTTCAAAATATGAAAAGGTAATAACGATAATATAGTTTGCAAATTTAAAAATACTATTGCATTCCGACAAGGGCCATGTGAGGGAAAGACTATTAGCCCATTTTATCTGGCTCGCTTGACTGTTCTCAACTTCTTTGTTTTGTCTTCACTTTCTCCATACAGTAAAAAGTACAGACTATGGTACACATAATCATTTACAGCTTACTTTAATTAGTGTTTGGAATTATTTTGTGTACTTTACATTTTTTTATCTAAACTCTAAATTTATGCTCGAACTTAAAAGGTGAGTAGTTTTAGATTATTTTTTGGTCTAATAGTTTTAGATTATTGCTCTCTTGTGATCACCAAAATATATTTACAATAAGTGTAACGTGAATTAGAGTTCTACGTGTACGTTTATGTGAGGAGTATATGAGAGTTTTAACTAGATAATTCATCATCTTATTCAGTACTGTACGGTACACCTTCTTCTATTACTATTGCGTAATATTCATTCCGTTTCAAAATGTTACATATTTTAAATTTTTCACAAAGTTTAATAAAATATATTAAATTTGTATAATTTTTTGTGATTATTTTTTTCTATAACTTTAAACCAATAAAAATTCAGTAAGTGCATTTTTTTTTAAAAATTTGTAATTAATTAATAAAACATGCATTGAAAATATAAAAAATAGATTTTTAAAAACAAAAATTTTCTTTAGAATATGCAATTTTGTAAAACGGAGAGATTAGTATTTTTTAAGACGACAACTGTATCTTATAGTTATATGTATCTGATGAAAGTATACAGCTATAAATTATAATAGTTGCGGCGGCATAATTATGGTGATCAATTTAGAGTTTGGTAGGTGTGGAACAAGCATATGGGGGAACAGTTATATATAAGGTCAACATGAAGTAAAGTAATTTGGGTCAAAACTATTAGTTAGTGAGTTTGAAGGAGAATAACAACTGGATTTTCTTTTAGCAGTTCATCTAAATAAACTCTCAATCTAAAAGATGGATTATTCATATGCACTGGAAAAAAAAATCTCCAAAAAAAGAGGTAAATATATCGAAACATCATAAGCACAATCACTATTGTCTCTAGTTTTAACGGATATGGTGACTCAAAGTCATTTCATATAATTTTGAACTGATTGTTTCAGCAAATAATCGATAGATGTGGAATCAATCTGTTATCAGTTACAGATACAATTGTGTAGACTTGAAAAGGAAATGCACTTAATCATTTTTTGTTATAAGATGTCACAATACTTTCTAAAAGCTACAATAATGCTATATATATATATTTGTGAAAATGACTCTGCCTCCATAATCCTAAACCCCACATATATACGAGATCTGGCATATGTTCTAACAGTTTTCCCTACTTTAAACACTCATCAATATATGCATTCACACAAAAATGAGAGAAAGAATACTTTACAAAACCATTCATTCAACAATATATACATCAGTATCTCTACAGATCCTTTTCTAATTGTACGAACACTGTACTGCCACTTGGAAGTTGTAATAACATGAATATATGTGTGTATATAATTTAGAATTGGAGTTATATGCGATACGTTTTTAGTGGATTCGTATAAATAGTTATTATTAGACAAAGAAACTATATTAAATTTTCTTTTGTTGACACTTGACAGAAAATTGATGAGAAGATTCTCCAAAAGGACAGCGAAGAGAAACCCCATTGGGAGCCATTGATCCAATCACGGAACTTGTAAGTTTCTACCTTTGCCCTCACCTTATGATCGTTTTACAATCTCTACCCTGGGTACCATTCCTCACGCTCATTGTTTTTGTTTTTCTTGTTTACAAACTCATTTTTAACGCCAGTTTATAATATTTTTTAGGGAAAACTAAAGAACTTGGGGTTTAGGGAAAATTTAGATAGTATCTGGAGTGCTTCATGTAAAGAAAAGAAAAGTTATCATCGTTTACTACTTTTCCTTGACTTTGGATTATTTCACACACGGTTCTCGTTAGCACTTCTGTGCTTCAGTTTAGCTTATTCTCGCTCTCTTATTTTTGTTATTTATAACGATTTTTAATATATAGTAAATGTGTTTACGTATAGTATACTTACTTGCACTTTTCTTTATTTCAACTAGAGCAACATGCAGAGAACAGAGAACTTCACGTTCATGCATTATAGAGTTTTGATTATAAATTTTGAAAATGAAAGAAACGATTAAATTTTTGTTATGATTAGGGCTACTTCCGGTGGGTGCTTGTGTGTATAGAAAACTGAAACCAGCGGCCCTTTTGTCTCTATCGTCGAGTACAGTCTTATTCTTTTACATATATTGGTAACTTAGTTGATTTAATTATATGATTTATATGATTTAAGAAATCCCCTTTTATCTCGTTAAAATAACTACAGTTAGATGGATAATGGATGCAATATTAATATATCATTTTCACATCAAAGTTGAACCAAAATGTAACAGAGGGAACGAACTGAAACTTATTATGTTAGAACTTCATGAATGTTTCTGATCACTAAAATAATAAAAGGTATGGTCGTTTTTCAACCTATCTTACAAAAAAAGGTTTTATAAAATGGTACACTTAAAAATATCCTATTGTTTTATTTCTTTTACCTTTTGACTTGTAAATTGTGTACTGGATTGGTTACAGACTCGTCATAGTCCGGATGGTGGAGTTTAATTTGGAAATAATGAAGTTAAACTAATTAGTTTGAGAAATATATCAATAAGATAACCTCAAGGGAATTATATATGTATATATGATATTGGATCGGTCCTATGTGGCTATTATCTCTATAAATGAATTATTTTGAGTCACACATTTACATACCAAACTCTACAGTGATTATAAATGTTGTCTCTCAGTAACCTACGAATTTACTTATAGACTTACCATAAGAAACTAATAAGTCAAAAAACAGAAAGAAACTAATAAGTGAAGAAAACACACCCAAAACAGTGAGAAGTCACGATACAGAAATAGGCTGCTTCACTGATTGCATGTCTTTAATCTTTATAGGTTATACCAACTTTTTATTTTAAGGGTCAGAAACTTTTTGAGGGGAAAAATCAAAGACTGAGGAAGGTAAGATCTGTCACTTTGGTTGGCAAAATGAGAAAATGGTTGTCAATTCTATGTATATATGTCTCTGTTAGTTTTTGGATTACTTGCATGTCTTTCTCAATTGAAAAGCATTATTTGGACTTTTAAAGAAAGGATCTATATCGATATCGTCCCGTAATGTATCTGACCAGTAGGGTGATAAATATTGGTTCTACACTTAATTAGGACTTAGTTTAGCTGTCATTTATGAAAATGACAGGTGGAAATAAAAACATAATTTTTCTCACAAAAAGTAAAAATAATTAAACTTAGTTCGTTTACTGGGATGTGGTCTAGTCTTTCACATAGATTCGATCTAACTTCTCAATGTTAAGTGTTTAAATATGATTTTGTGGCAGACAAAAAATATGACTTTTTGGTACATATAAACAAATACTTCTCTAAATCATTATGATGTGAACATATTATTTTCCTATAAACCTTCAAAAAAGTAATAGAACCTTACGTGAATCTAGGTTCTGCTCTCTTTTGTTGCATGAAATATTTGGTTATCTACTGTAAATTTATTCAAAACGAGATACAAGCCCAAAATGGGCTAAGCCGCCAAAGAAGAGTTAAGTGGAAAAGTTTATAGACATATATATATACCAAGTTTTGTATGGCCTTATACAACAAGGCCTATTAAAGACAATTATTAAGAATATTCACTTATGTGGTCTTATACAACAAGGCCTATTAAAGACAATTATTAAGAATATTCACTTATGGGCTACTTTATTATTCAAATGGTTTTATTTCAATTTTTTTGAAACCCAAACAAGACAGCGTCCTCTGGAAAGAACCGGTTCGGTTCGGTTCGGTTGGGATAGATGGGAAGAAGATGTTGTCACGTGATTCAGTTATGAGACATAAACCGTTGGTTAATCACGTGATAACCGATTTATAAGGTTTGGTTAGGTTGAGACGGAGTTTGGTGAAGGACAGCGACACCGCACAAACGTGCACTTCAAAAGTGTGTGCTGTGTACAGTACAAATCTCTCCATACCTTCTCATCATTCTCTCCCATTCTCTCTTTCTTTTTTTCATACAAGTGTATGATTGTATCTTGTTGTTATCATTACAGAAAAAAATATATATTATAACGATGAGGACCCATTTGAGCACTCTTTCGATGCTATATAGTTTTCATGTTTTTCCAGTAGTACTACTTAAGAGTGAACTATATGTAATAAACCTTCTCTTATTAATGGTTTAAATGTAAGCAAATCTTGATTAAAAAATTGATGGTTGTGCTTCAGGGTATCTCTTTATCCACTTCATATTTTACTCCAAATTAGAGTGAAAAATTGAATATTGAACAAAAAATACAAGCAATACTTTATAAATGGAATAATCTTTTAGTTTTTGTTCATTATTTAGTTTTTCTCTCCATTTTAGAGTAAAATATGGAATGGAGATGGAGATACCCTCGTCTAGTTAAATATGTCGTTCTTTAATTTGAAGGTGAACTTCAAGACGTTCTAAAGCATGGACATACTTGGCTAACAAATTGTTTTTCTTGATCATGCAGTGTAGTCACAATTGTTGTAAAAAAGCTATATACAGAGTAGTCCGTAATTTGATATAAAAACTAGTTAAACAATACAGATGTAGAGAAAAACTTAAACAGACTATGAAAAATTACATTATCAAGAGCTACTATTGTAATGGTTTTGAGTCGATAGAGCATGTCGAACGTTGTGATTTCTTCCTCTTCGTAATTTGGTATTCAAATCTCTTTCTAGGATAAAATTTTAAAAATCTATATAGCATAGATAAGAACTAGCTAGCGTGTAAACAAACAAACTACACGTACGATAGATAAATTTGGACCCCTCCACAGACCTTGGTTTAAAAAAAGTGCAACAGGAAAAAAGACGGGTGGGGGAAACTGATAGAAGGTGCCATGAAAGGATCATAAAGACACAACAACTGCAGAATAGAGCCAATTCATACAAAAACAAAATAAGATTTACATAAATGATGAATTTGTGGGTCTTGCATTTCATAATTTGTTCTCCGCAGAGTTTCTATGTACATATATATGATTCAATCTAAAAAATTGGACCACTTAAGTTTCTTTGGCAATATCTGGTGTGTCTGAAGATGAAGTTGTCTAACAAATCTTGAATATATAAAACACTTCCAGAAATCAATGATACTATTTTGTTTTTGTTTTTAATCAGGAAAAATGTTTTTTAGTTAAAATTGGTTCATATGTTTCTCTTTTTAAAAACACTTTCCCCTAGATAATATGGTGATATAAACAACTAAAAAGAATTGTTCGTATATGAAGGGACTATGAGTGCTTGTAGTGGAAGTGTGGAACGTATATATATGTGTATGCATAGTCTTTGTTTCGGTTTCAGTTACTAAAAATGCGCAATACAATTAACTTCTCTTCTCTGTTTCTCTTTGTTCTTTGTCTTATGAGGAATTGCAACGTACGAACGGACGAGGTCAGATGCACATGTTCGTTAGCTGCAATTGTTTCAGATTCCCCGCATATATTTTTCTGAGTTTGTTTATTTACCTATTTTGTGAATCATCATTCACAGTGTTACTTAAACAGTAAAAAAAAAAAACTAAAAGAAGTATGTTCTCCCGAAAATAAATAATATATTCTATGTAATTTTTTTGTGCACATATTCTATGTAAATTAAAAGCTTGATTTAAGTCTAGGATAATGTTACTGTAGATCGAGAGTCCCAATTTGTAAAATCAAAAATTGAAGATTTGTGATAAACCAAAACTGGTTTTAAGTCTAAGATAGTGGCTTCTGTGCTTGGAGGCTTTAAGTGATGATGTTAGAGCAACTGGTTCAACCCGGTCACATTGTAACATCGGTTTTGATAAATTACATGTTTAATTAGTTTAATAGTTTAAAACTAATCAAGGTTTAGATACCAATTAACGAATAAAAATGCATATAATTACCATGACTATAAATGAGAAAAGACAATAAATTACTCTTACTCTTTCTCTATCTCTCTTTGTCACTCTCTCTCTCTTACTTCTCTGTTTTATATTAATTATCATTTTTAGATTTTAAAATTTGTTTCATCAAAACAAATATTAAATGTTTTCAGTTTTTACCCTTAATTTTAACTTATTAATTAATAAAATTAAATAAAATAATATATTAAATAGAAATAAAACAGAAAATTTAATATTTTAAAATTTTATGTGCAAAAATTTTAAACGAAATTTGTAAATGAAATGGGTGAAGTATTTTTTAAAGACAATATGTATTTAATTAAAGGAAAACTAAATATATAATGATCATTTTAGCTAACTAATAATCAAAGTACGTTGAATTTAGGTGTCCTGCCACATCCAAGAAAAGACATATTGTGTTTGAATTTTTGTTTTTGTCGATTAAATATTTTTCTTACTTAAAATTATCCCTTAATATATCCCAACTAAAATCATTTGACAAATTAATTCTATTGAGATATTTCTCCGGAATGGGCATGGGCATGTCAATAACATGAATTTGAATATTGTTCGTCCTTTTTCTGTTGAAGCAAAACAAGAATTCCATACAATGGTTAATACTTAGTAGTATTATCTAATAAGGGATGGATAAATATTAGTTGAGTAACATTAATAGAATATGGGATTAGTATAAACATAATGACAACAGAATGGCCCAACTCTATCACTTCAGGTTTATAAACTCGGGTCCTATTCCTCTACTTTTACTTTCGTCATCTATCAAAACTTTGTTTTGATACAAAAAAGTTAAATAGTGTAGATGGAATCAATTGAAACAAATAACAGAGCATAAAAAAAAGAAAAAAAAAATAACAGAGCATAATGGTATCGGGAATGTAAACGTGTCATAAAAATTTTAGAAAGAATAATATTTACACAAACTCATTTCTGCCTGTCCACTGTAATTTTGTGGGCATGCTCTCTAAATAAATATGAAAGCCACAAAAGAAAAAAAACAGTTCATCACGATGATAATGATTGCCAACAGAGGAAGCAAAAGATCAAAATGAAAGTTGGATCATGTGACTTTTACAGAACAGAATCCTAAGGAATGTGATCTAATAAATAAAATAAAATTTTAAATAATTTTTTTGAGGATGATGTTGGTAATAATAAAAGATAATGCGTTAACTATTTTTAGATTTTTCTTTCCTACAAAAAAAGAAGTGGACTAAAGCTGTCTCGTGTGCTGGTGGTGTTTGGGGACCCATCTCGTTGAAATATAAACAACAAATTAATTTATCTCAGTGAATGTTAAAAACTTTTAAGTCAGTTTTATCGACCATAAAATTATAACGTACGAACAAAGCAAAGGCTGGAAAATATAAATTGGGTCTATTTCGAGGTAGAAAATCATTCTCTTGTAATCATCGCTCGTCCACCACCTCCAGATTTCCACTCTTTATATTTGCTTAGTGTCATGTATTACTAATTAGAGTAAAGTTATTAGCAAACCAATTTAAATTTTATTTGTTTCGTATCTTAAATTTTTTCATATGTCTCGTATTTTTCTTTATTAATTTGTTTATGAACTAAAATATTTTGGATAGAAATTCGGCTATTCTCCAAATCCGTATTAAATCATACATTTTGCCTGTTAACAGAACTCTTATGTATTTTTAATGTATTATTTCATTTGGCATGTTTATCTTTTTCACAGTTATAGTGAATGCATGAGTATTCAATTTCTTATGGATTTAAAGCTCTGAATAAATTCAACGTGCAGGAAAACTTCACATGGCATACACTGTAAATATATCTACGTGGCTCGCATGTGCATTGCACTTAAGGAGCCAACACTCTAAATTGAAGTTCTCCTTTTCGTATCCTTTTTCTTTGTTTAGGAGTTTCGTTCACATGAATATTTTGTTCACGTTTCTGAATAGATACATATTACATTAATATACATCAGACAGAATATAAATTGGAAGTTAATGTATATAACATATGATAATTAATGTCCACACGGACATGTAAGAGTTCGAGTTTTGTTTCAGATAAAAACTAAACTATTTTTAAAACTAAATATTATAAAAATTATTTGGAAATATACTTTGTATATGAAAACCAAATAGATAGTTGTATTCCTTAATATAAACATAAAATATGTATTTTGTGAGTAGTTGATGTACATCTGTCTTCGTTTTAGCTGGTAAGGGAAGATTTATTTGTATTTAATTGTAGTTGGTAACAGTAACGAGTATTAGGTCAGTATCTATGTTTATCAGTTTAAACTATTAAATAAAATTAAACAACCACCTAAAATTTTTAAATCAAATAACCCATGTATCACTTTTTATTAAATATTATAGCAAAGTCCAGCTATTAGATTTGTAATAAAAATGATGATTAGTAGATCAAAGTATTTATTGCCATCCAAATTAGTTTGATGGGTCGTCACCGTACCAAATTAAGTAAATGGAACCCCCTGATTAGAAGATTAATCCTATGTTTAATGGCATAAGTACTGTGGAACTGATAGACATTATTCTACTTACCGAGATAAATTAATGAGAAATCTATAGAATCACTATGATTAAAACACATACCAACTTTATTTTGGATCGATGTACGTTGGTAATTAATATTTAAAGTTTTCAGTTCAGCGTGTTTAGGTTAGAGGTCAACATTTACAAGTTAAATAAGACAGTAGTATTAATCTATTTTTGTTGGTATAATTTAATAGAATAGGAAAGCAAATTTCTTTTATACGTAGCTCTAATAAGTTTATTAATAAGTTTTTGTTTCTCTCGCATATTTGTTTTGTGTGAAGTTTGTCGTTTGGTCGAAGAGATCAATTCACTTAAGGCACTAGGTGAGGTAACACGAGTTTTTGTGTGTGTGTCTGAATACGTTGTCGTTTTCGTTATACCACGTACCGAGGCTTTATTTAAATGGACCCAGCCACAGTCTCCCTCAATCAAATAAGACTAGATGGTTAAAAAGGTTAATTTATTATGATTATATAAAAAAATTGGCCCACGACAGGCCCCACCCCAATTCAGTCATCCGATGTCGTTTTGTGTATATAACCAGACGGGTCATGACCCGAGTCGGTACACAGTCCAAACAGGCGAGCTATGAGACCCGACCATGGATTGTTTAGCCTGTTAGTATGTTTTCTTGTCGTTAATTATGCAATTTTACATGCCCAATTAATTATCAAGTATAATACCCATTTGTTTTATAGTTTTGATAAGACAAATATTAAGGATGTATGTCGTATTTTTCTTCTCTGTAATTCTTTTTTTTTAATTTCCTTTACATAGGGATTGCCGTAAAATTGTTATATGATTAAATGAAAGATAAAGCATACACGTACTAATGACCCTAGATAATGTAGACATATCACGTGATGAAAAGCGTGTTACGTGGTCTTTATATATATTTGGACCCACCTCTAATTACTTTTTTAACTTTCAATTTATCATTCATCAGTAGCCACTAAAACCCGATTCAACACAGCTCATCATATTCCAAACTTGCTTAGAATCCATACCTTTTTACGCTTTTTAGATTTATATATTTTCATATATAAATACTAGTATACTTTTTTAAAAAGCCTCTTTTTTTTTCTATTCGTCTTCGTGAAGTTTTAATTAGTAGTATAAAAGAATCAGATTCAACAGTATCGAACGAATTATATCCACTCTTGATTGTTGGTATAATATCTGTTGTAACGGGTTAGTAAAGCTAAGAATCATAGATGAAGCCGATCACAGCCGTTGGATTGATTATAAGATCCACTGTACAGCGCATACTAGCTAGGGTGAGACCAAACCGGTAAGCGTGTGAAACGGGGCCACGGGTCTTCCTTGCTGTCAGCTGCTGTTTTGATTTCGACAATAGTTGGATGTTGACTTTTCTTCTTCTTTTTTTGTTCCTCTCAACGATTTTTTTTTTTTACTAAATCGATTTTAATTTCAAAAGCTAATTACAAGTTACATTTATTTAAATTTAAATCGATAAAATGTGTAGGTAAGACAGTAGACATATTAGATGATATACCTAATGGAATTGATTATGATTGTTATTAAGTAAAGTCGAAGCTATTTGATCCTAACTAGAAAATGACATCGTTTATACTTTATTTTTTCTTCTTTACTGTAGAGAAATAGTATATGCTTCCCTTTTTTCTGTGAAGAAAACAAGTCGTTATATCAGCTTTTCATTTTTCAATTAATTTTCCATTTTTAAAAACAATTTTTTTTTTATCGGCAACCAAAATTTTGTTTCTTAACTTTCGTTCCGTGGAATTGCTATATACAGACTGGGGTGTACAAACTTTTGTTCGCTGGCTTGTCTCTAAACTTATGTAAATACAATTGCATGTAAGGACCATATCACTGAATGAATTTAACTTTATTAAAAAAAATTAAAATTCATGTATTTTTGGTTGTTCGTAGCATATGACAAACTCAACTTGTATTTATCCTTTTTTCTAGGAAAAAGGTGAGGAAATTGATAGTCGATTCGATTCTATTGTTTTCGTTAAGTGAGAGATAAAGGCTTCGATTGGCACAGCTGATGATAAAGCAGTAGCAGTATGCTGCAGAAACTGTATGCTACAAAAGCTGTATGCTCTCATTAAAGTTTTTAATAAAGTGATTGGTAAAGCAGTAGCAGTATACATTTTAAAATTATCATAAAAGTTAATATATAATATATTTTAAATTATAATATATATTAATAATATATTTGTAATTAAAAATAATAAATCTTATTTAATAATATACATTAAAATAAAATTTTAATGTCAAATATTATTATTTAAAAAAGACTAAATGTAAAATTTTGTTTAAAAATATAAAATTTATTTAAAAATATTATAACAAATTTAATATAAAATTAATTTTTAATATTATTAAATAAATCAAAATTAATTATATATTATTTATTATTATTTATTTATTGGTAATTTATTTCTAAATAATATATATACGTTTATTTTATGATATATAATATATATTATTTTATGTTTTGTTATTACAATAATGAATGATATGTGCAATATATAAATTATATTATGTTTTAAATGTGAAATATTGTTCTTTTAAAAAAATAAAAACTATTTTAAAACAATTTTATATATTAAATAAAAATAAATAAATTATATATAATTATTTTAAATTTTTTATATATTCTAACTGCAAATGCTCTACCAAAAGCTTCATATGAGTGCATTGAGGAAAGAGCATTAGCATCTTGTAAATGCTTTTCTAAATGCTTATGTGACAAATGTTGATTGGATAATAACAAGCATAATGCTTATGCTAATGCTCTACCAATCAAGCCCAAAGGATAATTAAGCGGTGAGAATAATCTCTTTAAGCTACTATCCCTAGTCTATTTACTCACTCCGTTCCACTAAAATAAATATTTTACAAAAATAAATAGTTTTACAAAGATGTATTTTTTATATTTTCTATAAAAAATTACAAATTTCAATAAAATTAATTGAATTTATTAAAATACTATTAGTTAAAATGCATTGGAATTTGATAATTTCTAAAAATGATGTATGATTAATGTGTTTTTTTAATATGTGTGAAAATATCAAAACATCCATTTTAATGGAAATGAGGGAGTACTCCCTCCGTTTCATATTAATTGTCGTTCTAGGTTTATGCACACAGATTAAGAAAACATTTAATTTTACATATTTTCAAAATAAAAACACTATTACCAATACACCTAACCATATATCAACCAATAGAAAAATAGAATAGATAATATTATCAATAAATTTTGCATTGAAAACCGAAAACGACATTTATTTTGAAACAAAATTTTTTCTCCAAAACGACATCTAATTTGAAACGGAGGGAGTATTATTTTGTCACGACTCTATGGTAGTCCGGTTTCCCGTATCTACTCCATCTACTCACTTAAAATAATTACTCTATTATTTAGAATTTTACTCAATCGTAACACACACAGGTTGTATACAACTAATCATTTTCGATGTAATCAGTCAACGTAATTAAAAGGAAAAACCAGTCAAAATTCTAGATGTAAATACAAATTTGAAGAAGCGAATTGTTTTTTTCTAATAAGAAAAGAAACAAATTGTAAGGGAAAACATACTTGATGGGCACTTATATATGTGTACGTAAATATATTCCAACGAAATCTCAGTTTAATAAAGTGCATTATCAACAGTAATCGTCTGTGCTAAGTAATTTGTCACGTTTATGTTGATTTATATAAAAAGAAAGAAAATATAAAATATTATACCATACTTTGTACTGTGTGTAAACAGTATGCTCATGTAAGATTATGATGACGGATTAAAACATTACATTACAGAAACAACTATTTTATGAAAATGATTTGAATTAATCATATCTACAAATACAACAATGTTTATAGGGCAATTATATTAAATAGTCATAAAAAGGTAAAATGATCAAAATAACATTTTTTTCGAAATTTTCAATATTTTTTTTAAAAAAATTTGAAACTCTATCCCCAAATCATCCCTTAACTCTCAACCCTAAAGTCTAAATTAATTCCTAAACGTATAAATGCATATAAATAAAAAATTTAGCTTCTAAAAAAATTATTTTGATCATTTTCTTTTTTAAAAAACTATTTTTGTAAAGAACAAACTAAAATGATTTATCTAAGAGAATTTCTCATGTTTACAAGTGATAAACCAAACTGTACACACACACACAAACAAAGGTTGAGTAATAAGTGTCACTATTATGTATAATAGTCTTTAGAGGTTTCGTGTATATAAAAACACGAAGACAAGAGAGAGGCATTCAACGATTGAAGTCTTATAATAGATTCAAAAACGTCAAAGGCTTAGGTTTATTTCCTGGTGTCTTCTATTAATGAGATTGACGAGCAAGGAACCACATGTGATACATGTCATTGTTTTGCTATCATCGTGACAAGAAAACTTGACCAGGATATTTAGAAAATAGGCCAAGTATTTAGTTACTTACAAGGACTTTAAGAATTTAATAGGGAGGGAAAACTATCTAAAATTAATAAAAACAAAAGGCATATAATAGAATTTTTTAATTAAAATTGAATTATTGGTGTTGTTTATTAGGAGTAAAATATAGTTAAGAGTCGGAGAAGGAGGGTAAAGAAAAAAAAGAAAAAAAAGAAAAAAAAAGAGAAAGCGGAGGGTAGCTATCATGGGTGATTAGTTTAAAGGAGAGCCTCTGCTACGTTATAGAGGTTGAAGTGATAGAGAAGGCATATACATAGATTACTTTCACCATCACCATCACCATCACCGCTACTATCACCACACTTCCTCTCTCTCTCTCTCTACAAACAGAGTAGATTCTCTGTTTTTCTTTTCTTTTCAATCTATTTGCTGATTTACTTACTAGCTCCTGATTCTGTTGTGAGATTCTGTTTCACTGCTGCATTTTCCGGTGAGTTTCGGTGGTGCGATTGCTTTTGCTTCGATTCCCCATTTTTTTTCTTCAGTTATTTTTCTTTAACCTCCTCCATACGTATTCTCCTCTGAGTCTTCTACGAACATAATTTTAAATATTTTGAGCGTCGGTGACTTTTCGTTTTCAGATGGTGACTGTAAAACGTCGGTGATATAGTTGTTTGTTACTATTCTTGGTGCGGTTACTCGATCTTCTCTTGTGCCATTTGTATTCGTTTTGGCGTTCGAATCCTGAATTCTAGTAGTAATGCTCTTTTGTCGTGATTCCACCTTTGAAATCGTTTTTTTTTTTTTGGAGCTATTCCATTATTACTAGTTTCAACTTTTTTCTTTCTTCTTCGTTTACAAGTGTTCAAGCTCTCTCATCGTAATCAGAATTATACTCGTTTCCCGATTAATTTTTTTTGTTAGTGCTCTTCAGTCTTCTTCATCAGGATTTGAATTCTTTGCGATCGTTCGTAGTCTTTTCTCTAGATCTCTGTTTTTTTTTTCCTTTTCTGGCATTTTTCTTTCTCGTTTGACTCTACAGTACTTGTTATTTTTTTTCCGTGATCCGTAATTGTATATAATGACTGAAAAAGTATTTGGTTTGTGTAGATGGATCGTAAGAGTTGGCCATGGAAGAAGAAATCCTCCTCTGAGAAATCTGCTTCAGTCACCGAGGTTCTTGACCAACAACACCAGGTTACCTTTTTTCTTTTTCCTTTTCTTAAGATTTTGAGTCTTTGATTCTGATTATTAATTAAAAAAACACACACAGGAAAATGGGAAGAAGGCGAGCTACATCCAGATCTCATTTGATCAATACTCTCACTTCAACGGTTTGAAAGATGAAGTTCACAAGTACGAAGAACAAGTGTCAAAGCTAGAAGATCAGATCAAGGATCTTGATTCCAAGCTATCTACAGCTAATGCAGATGTTACAGCCAAGGAGGTTCTCGTCAAACAGCACTCCAAAGTCGCTGAAGAAGCCGTCACAGGTATATTATGAGCCTCTGATGCAAAACACAGAGTTTTGCATGTGTTTTTTTTACTTCTGCTCACCATCACCTAGAGCCGGTCCTGGTCAAAGCCGAATGAAACATTCCCCTGTAACCTCTAATTTTTTTGAGAAAAATAGTATAGATAGTTTCTAAATTTGTAAAAAAAAAAAATTATTGAAATTTTTATTAAATGACTACATCCTCTAAAATTTCAGGACCAGTCTGTGCTTATCTTTGATTAATTTACTTGTTTTCAGGCTGGGAAAAAGCTGAAGCAGAAGCTTCTGCTTTGAAAACACATCTCGAAACTGTTACACTCGCTAAGCTCACCGTTGAAGACAGAGCTGCGCATTTAGACGGAGCTTTAAAGGAGTGTATGAGACAGATCAGGAGTTTAAAAGAAGAAAACGAACAGAAGCTGCATGATGTCATCGCAACTAAAACCAACCAAATGGACAAGCTTAGAGATGAGTTTGAGTCCAAGATTGGGGAGTTCGAGCAAGAACTACTACGGTCTGGAGCTGAGAACGACGCCCTCTCGAGGTCGTTGCAAGAGCGGTCGAACATGCTTATGAGGATACGTGAAGAGAAGTCTCAAGCGGAGTCGGAGATTGAGCATCTTAAGAACAATATAGAGTCTTGCGAAAGGGAGATCAATACTCTCAAGTATGAGACTCATGTGATTACTAAAGAGCTTGAGATACGAAACGAGGAGAAGAACATGAGCATGAGGTCTGCAGAAGCAGCTAACAAGCAGCATTTGGAAGGTGTCAAGAAAATAGCAAAGCTGGAAGCTGAGTGCCAAAGGCTACGCACTCTTGTGAGGAAGAAACTTCCAGGTCCTGCAGCACTTGCGCAGATGAAAATGGAAGTTGAGAGTTTAGGTAGAGGAGAGTATGGAGATCACAGACAAAGGAGGTCACCTGCTAGGCCGTCTAGTCCTCTCATGTCTCCAATGTCACATCAGATCTCCGAGTTCTCGCTTGACAAGTTTCACAAAGAAAACGATTTGCTTACAGAGAGGTTACTAGCCATGGAAGAAGAGACGAAGATGCTTAAGGAAGCATTGGGAAAGCGTAACAGCGAGCTTCAAGTGTCGAGGAACCTCTGTGCTAAGACAGCAAACAGGCTTCAGACACTGGAAGCTCAGATGATGAGTAAGAGTAGTCCAACCAAGCGTGGCTTTGAAATGCCTGCTGAGATCTTCTCTCGACAAAACGCTAGTAACCCTCCTAGCATGGCTTCAATGTCTGAGGACGGAAACGAAGATGCTAGAAGCATGATGTCTGAACTATCTCAAACCAACAAGGATAAAAACAGCGCGAACAAGATGAAGAAGACAGAGAGTGCTAACCAGTTGGAGCTTATGGACGATTTTCTAGAAATGGAAAAGCTAGCTTGTCTACCAAATGATTCTGAAGCTGAGGTTACACCAGCGACGCAGCTGAAGAAAAGAATCTCCACTTTGCTTCAGTCTCTCCCTAAAGATGCTGCTTCTGAGAAGATTTTGGCAGAGGTACAATGTGCAATTGAAGATGCAGGTAGTGTTAATGCAAACGGTCTTACCGAAGAAAAAGATGTAGCCATGTCAAATGAGACCACAGAAGAGAAAGTTACCATAACACAAGAACTGGCTCATGCTCTTTCTCAGATATACAACTTTGTTTCCTACCTTTCGAAAGAAGCAACGCAGTGTCATGACACATTCTCCCAAAAGGTTCAAGAGCTCTCTGTCACATACGAAGGAGTGTTGAGCAAGGAGAAGACTGTGGTTGACTTTCTGTTTGATCTCTCACGTGTTTTAGTCGAAGCTAGTGAGCTGAAAATCAATGTGTTGGGATATAATAACGCATCTGAAGTGGAGATTCATAGTCCAGATTGCATTGATAAAGTAGCTCTACCGGAAAACAAAGCATTTCTTCGGAAAGATTCATCAGGTGAACATGGTTGTTCTCAGAGCTCTGATTCTGAGATTCCAGATGACTGCAATGACGCCAAGCTCTCAGCAGCAGCTTTTAAGTTTACATTAGAAGAGTTTGAAGGATTGAAACTCGAGAAAGAAAAAGCAGAGACCAACCTTGCAAGCTGTGAAGCTGATCTTGAAGCAACTAAGTCAAAGCTACAAGAAACAGAGCAGCTTCTTGATGAAGTCAAATCAAATTTGGAATCTGCTCAGAAGTCTAATGGCATGGCTGAGACTCAGCTCAAATGCATGGTGGAATCATATAGATCTCTTGAAACTAGATCATCTGAGCTGGAAGTCGAGTTGAGTTCTCTGAAAGAAAAAATCGAGAACTTAGAAGATGAGGTTCATGAAGAAAAGGAGAATCACCGTGAGGCTTTAACCAAATGCCAAGAACTGGAGGAGCAATTACAAAGGTATGTTAAAACTAAACATTACTCTCTTTTTTCACCATAAAGTCTCTTAACTTTGCTTCTCTACAAAACTCCAGGGACAAGCAAAAGTGCCCGACTTGTTCAGTAACTGAAGCTGATCCTAAAACCAAACAGGTAACTTTCGAAAAACAAAACCCATTTATTATTATATAACCGAGACTGCAAACTTTAAAATCTTGTGTTTACGAATGTTTACAGGACAATGAATTAGCAGCTGCTGCAGAGAAGCTACAAGAGTGTCAAGAGACTATATTGCTTCTCGGGAAGCAACTCAAATCCATGTGTCCTCCAACAGAACAGGTTGCTTCGTCTACAAGCCAGGAACCAACCCTAAACCTAGAAGAAGACAACGAACAACACTCAACTACAAATCCTCAAGACAACAGATTGAGCTCTCAGTCAGAAACACCATCGATGCCTACAATGAGATCTCCGGTAGGGTCAAAACATAGACACACCAAGTCAAACCCATCATCATCGTCCTCGTCGGGACTTACCCCTGAGAAACACTCTAGAGGATTCAGCAGGTTCTTCTCCTCTAAAGCAAAGTAAACCAACAACAAAAAAGGAAAACTATAAATCTAACTATGTTGTATATCGTATCTATTGCTATATATACGGTATTTTTACTATGTGGGAATGTTTTTTTTTAACTTTAGTTTTTTTTTTCATTTTCTTTCCGTAATGACAACAATTTGGTGTTGAATTCTACGGCGTGTAAATGTCAATCTACCCTTCTCTTTGTATTGTTTTTTTAAATATGTATAAGGTTTCTAGAAAAATACATTAATTAAAAAAATGGAATTCTCATTTTTGAAATCATAATGTTCTACTCATGGGCCAAGGAAATCTAACTTTTGAACTAAGCCCAGCTCACTTAATTCGTCAGTGGGCTACTTTTATGGTACTTTATTAATCGCATCATTACTCCTATTTTCAGTTGTCTCATCGCTTTTTGTAGTTAAGAAAGTATTAGTGTATTACTTAGCCTGGTACTTCGGATATTGGTCCGAGTAGTTCGGATATCAGGTAGTTTAGATAGAAAGCTGGATGATCCATTTACTAGAATATTTTTTGTTTGGATAATATGCGGATAATTTTCGGTTCGGTTCGGATAATAAATCTCCAAAAAATACTCGAAAAATATTGGTTTTCATTCGGTTTCCGTTTCGGTTTGATTTTTTTGGATAATTCAAATAATTAAAGTTAAATATTAGATATTTATATAAAATATCAAATAACTAAAATGATTTAAATAAATAAATTAATTATTTTGGATATATAAATATAAAAACCATTTAGATAATACTTGAGAGTTTTAGTCCGTTCTGATTTCAGATATTTTGATTCGGTTCCGGTTCGATTATTTGAATAGCTTGGTTCGGATATATAAATATATGAACTATCTTAGAACTTCATTTCATTTGTTGTAACTTGTAAATTCGAAGTTTTGCTTATAAAGTAATAAATATGGGTTTCTGTGGTTGCCAATAAATGATTGTAAGCCCAATCAGAAATATTTCAGTAGTGAACATTCGGATACATTGATTAGGGTTAACAATCTTAATTGTGGAACTATAATTATTTATTTTTCCTGCAACCTGCAATTAGGGTTAGTTTAATCAAAGCCGATATTTTGACATCTAGCTTAAATAATGCTTGATTCTATAAGGTTATCACATATTCATGTACCAGAATATATAGTCCACCTATCATTCTATTACATCTGACCCTCATCCACCGTAGTTAGTTCGATTCAAAACACTTATAATGTATATATGTATATATAATAATTACAATTAATTTCTATTTTAAATATGGATGAACTAAACTGACAAATTTAAACCCACAAACGCATTTAATCTTAACTAGTTTTCTTCTTATGAAACTCGGACAAATGTATATGTGTGTGTCAGTTTGTGTTTTGCTAAGTCGTTGTCATTGAAGACAGCTAATATTAAGATTTGTGTGTAATTTGTAGCCTTTAATTAGCCCAACATATAAATATTGGGCGCTGTTAATTTAAGATTTGTTCAACCAGAAATAGAAAGATTTTGAATATGATACATGTATCACCGAATGTATTATGCAAATGTGACTTTGATGGATTCTTTGTCGTTTCTCTCTGTTCTTGTGATTTTCTCAGCCACTTTTTTTTTGTTTTCTTGGTTTTTAAGATTACGTAGCTTTCCTACATCACTAAAAATTGTATGCGCTATCAATTTAACACCCACCACCATAATTTCTCTTCTTTTAAACATTATATACGTTTCATGAAACAAACGGCCAATTAAAAGAAATCTTATACATTTCTTCGTAACTGACTGAAGTATATTCATATAAAGTTTTAAAAAGTATATTCATACTAAATTACTAATATAGCAGTTTTGCAGGTATCACGTACTAGTATTTCTCTCCATCAACGATATAAACGTATACATTGACTACTAGATTCCAAAAATATGATTCAAAATTCTAATGCAAGTTTACACCACATAATGCAAGTTTTTGTTAACGAATCGTTAATGAAAGTTTACACCACATAATTTAAAATTTTGTTGAAAAAACATAGTTGATAAAATCATCCTTATTTATGGTACTCCTAAGATTTTCTTTTTGTTTCAAATACTTTGAAGGCTCCGTCGAACGTTAATATTTCAACCCGTAAATAATTTCGTTGCTTAGTGAAAAAGAAAAAAGAATTCGGTTAAATTATGTTGGAAGGAAGAAAAAACGTGAGTTCTTATGATTGTAAGGTTTTAAGGAAACTCGACCGTCAATTAAGTACCGTACGGTCGGGAGAAATGTCATATATAGGTGAAAAATAAATGAAAGAGCATGCGATATGTTCAAAGTTCGTGTTGAATCTAAGCCGTTAAAAGATCAAAAAAATGTGTGCCATCACGTACCATTCTTGATAATCATAACTCCAAGACATATTGTAGGGATCTAATTTTACTCTCTCCGTTTCAATAAAATACTTGTTTTAAAAATTTCATACTTATTAAAAAAACATCTTAAATTATAATTATAAATGTGTTATTTTTTGAGTTTAACTATTTTTCATAAGAATTAACAATCAAAAATTAATAAACACAATTAATTTTCTTGAAACTTATTATTTATAATTATTATAAAAATATAAAAAAATTAATTTTTTAAAATAATTTTTTTTTAGAATATGAATTATTTTGAAACAGAAGGAGGATTATATTTCAAAAGTGTGGGTACCACTTGCATGTGCTATATCTCAGACATTGATATGATATTAATTGACTATTAGTTTATACCAGTCACTTTAAAATATTTTAAAGAAATATATAAGAGAAATTCCTTTAGATAGCCTCTTTTAGTTTGTTTGTCACAAAAATAGCTTTTAAGGAAGAAAATGACCAAAATGTTTTTTTTAGAAGCTAAAAATTCATTTATATGCATTTATACCCCTAGGGTTAACTAATTTGAACTTTAGGGTTTAGAGTAAAGGGGTGGGTTTGGGGTTAGGGTTTCAAATTTAAAAAAAAAATAAAAAAAATTAAAATTTCAAAAAAAAAAGTCTATTTTGGTCATTTTATTTTTTGAAGGCTATTTTTGTGACAAAAACTTAAAAAGGGTTATCTAAGAGAATTGCCCAATATATAATGTTTTACAGCAGTTCATTATCATATTTTTCGTTTTGTAATAAAAGTTTGTTTCTGTAATATACTACTCGTAGTAAGCAAAGTTGTCAGGTGAGTATTTCACAGTTGATACTTTGATAATCAATGATCTATATTAACTGTAATCATATTAGTACAGTTCGATGATGCTGTAGATCGACGAATTTACTATATTATTTATTGCTTATACTAATAATAATAACAGAAATACATTAGAATAATCTTAAAAAAAAGTTTTGTCATAAAAATAAGACACAAGGAAAAAAATAATTAAAATGTTTCACTAAAAAGATAAATATACATTTATATCTCTGTGATTAACTAATTTAAATTTAGAGTTTAAAGTTAAGAGGTAAAGTTTTAAGGTTAAAATTTCAAAATTTTAAAAATAAATATTAAATACTAAATTTTAAATTTTTCAAAATAAAAAAAGTTATTTTGATTATTTTTTATTTTTGAATGCTATTTTTATAACAAAAATTAAAATAATGATTATTTTAAAAAATTACCCTAATAATAATAATTTAGTTATTCTCACTGACTCGTATAATTTAGAGCAATATATACCGTGGAACCGCTTATAACTTTAATCCCAGTCTGCGTACCACCAGTGAAGTCTTCTAACCAGCTAATAAACAACATTTATTTGTAGCAACTAAGGCCAGAGAAGCGCATGAGATTTGCTGAATAATATTATTATATGGCCTGCTTCTGCATGCGTGTGTTACGCAGTGTATCTTGAGAAGGTTCTGGTCCTCTGGATACACATTTCAATACTTTTTTATAACTAGTTTCAACAGTTTTTAACGGTAGAAACTGCCTATTCCAAAAGAAGGCGTCCTTGTGATTACTTTCCTGGACGAGCTCGTACAATAACGTTTTATATTGTTTTCACTAAAGAATAATTTAGAAAGTAGAACAAGTACCAAATTCATTTCATATTATATGCAAATGATCTTCCACTCGTGTGAATGAAATAAGTTTATATATCCTCATGAGTTGGACCCAAATATTTGTTATAATAAGACATGTATATAGAGACTATATTAGTTAATAAATTCTTTAAATGGGAAGTGTTATGCAATAGTATTTTTTTTTTTTGACCCAAATATTTGTTTTAGTAAGACATGTATATAGAAACTATATTAGTTAATAGATTCCTTAAATGAGAAGGGTTATGCAATATAGTAGTATATGTATATATAACCGTTAAACCCAAAGAATAATAATATATATATATAGAAAATAGGAAAAATTAAGACAAATAGTAAGAAGAAAATCAAATTGCATTCACTGATACTAATATAATAGTTACACCACCATGAAGAGAAAATATATATCAGACTATTTTCTTAATTACTCCTTACAAAATCCAAGATAATAACCAAACGGTTTTATTGATCACTCTTAGATGTATCTCTAGAGTTAGTCTCGTTCTAATGGTACATGACTAACCCAATCTTATCCCAGATTATGTAAAGATTAAAAGCTAAACAACGCTTATTCCTCTAAAAGTACAAAACCCATCAGACCCTAATAAATGTTGATCAGGACATGGAGGTGATAATGGATTTGAAAACTACTTCCTCACAAGGAATAGTGAGGCCCATGTCGTGGTCGAAGCCAAACTCTTCCTCAGCTTGTTGTAGAAGAAGCTTAAACTCGGGTCGGGTCAAAAATGAAACGTGTAAAACATACCTGACCCGATTCTCCCCTACGTAGACCACGAAGTGACCTTTGGGCACATCTGGAGGAAATGATTCTCTATCTTGTTTGTGTTCATCGTTATATTCACTACTCTGTTTCTTCCCCAAACTTGAGCACCTCTTCAAAATTTGCTTTATCATGGTTTGTGTTAGCTTGGTCGCCGTCAACATTTTAATCGCCATTGTCTTTGAATCCTTTGGAACGAAATGTGTATTTTTATTCGGAAAACAATCTCGAGATTCTTTGTTTTGTATTTGCAATATCTTCTTGTGTGTTTTATATAGAACTCTTTATCTTCCTGTTAGAGGTGTGGAAAGAGTCAGAGAGTGAATAATGGTTTCTTGAGTTGTGGTTGTGGGGTATTTATGGATGGTTTCACTAAATATATATAGAGAGAGATACATATGTAGACTGTGAGTTCCCTAAAAACGTTATATTCTTGGTGTAAGAAAGTTATATACGACTCTATAAGACTAGAGAGATTATAATGGGTCCAAAAGTTACGAGACAAGATCCGTCAAATCTATCATTTTCTACTATGTAACGGCTAATGCATGGTGTTGATGCTTACATAATACGTGCTTGGACCAAGCAAAACTTCAAACCTTATAAGGGGATAAAAATGAAATAATTTACGCAACCTGGTAAAGTTTTCAAAATGAAATGATGGGTTATATCATCGCAATATCTTTGTACAAAATGTAAGTATTCAACTATTTCTAAACATGTACATATATGCATATGTACATGATTAAAGAGATGAGATTTTGAGGCATAAGGTGAAGTAAGAGGTGTTTGTCTGCTACAAAACAGATATTTTGTACCATATATAGTTTATATGCTGTACTGTTAGACAATTTTATCTAACAACATAAAAACTACTTTTGAAATTTATGTTTTAGTTATCAAATTATTAATCAAAAAAATGAAATTAGTACATTCACAATCGGCTTTAATATATTCTCTTAATAATGAAAAACTGAAAAATAAAAATTCTAAATTTGTTCGAGAATTGAGATCTAAAACTTTTTTGGCTTAAAATTGAGAGAACTTATAAACTAGAAAGCGAATCTTTCATCTGGTTTAGCTTAAGAAACATAGAAAATATATATGCATATTAATGGTAAAAAATAGTTGCATATGCTGCATCTAACTTTCAAACTTGATTCGAAATAGTTAATTTTCTAACTAACTTTCGGCTCACACAATAAAATTGTTCTCCAAATATACTTTGGTTGCCAACATATACACTCAGCACAAAATTTTAATGGCCAGACGAGTATATGTAGAATAATATACAGCCGCACGGTTACGTACGAGACGTTTAAAACATAGTTGCAATAGTTAGTTTATTGGCATGGCTACAAAGACTATATTTATAGTACAATACGTAACAAACTAAACAAAAATTCGACGTCCGTAATTTACAAAAAGAAAAGAATAACTAAAATAGCATTACAAAAAAAAAGAATTATTAAAATAGGAATGTGGTTAGCTACTTTTATTCTAAAACGTAATAAACTAAGATGCACAAATAGTAGAAAGTGTTTAATCTGAATTCGACATGTATTAAAATTGTACACTAATTTGATATCAAGTTATTTAAAAGATGTTTAGTGATGATCAAATAGACAATCACAATGAGATTTGAATAAGAATTAAAAACACAAAAATATTTAAGCAGAAAACTCCTTAGTTCTTGTGTGAAAAATATGAGTTTGCCTTTTTAGATCCTCAGTTGTCTCTTTATATACAAATTGTTTTTTCTCTTTTTCTTCAAGTCAGCGCAGACTCATGCTGACTTTAATCCAGTTGGGACAAACTCTATTTACTCAAAATCTTATACAATGTACATGTAATCCATCTCAAACAAAACGTATATATGACGTACAGTCCTTAGTCCTTCACTTATTTCAGTTTCAATATCTACAAGCTGACACTAATTGTTGATTAGCAACCAAGAAATGGTAGCATATCGGTGAGATCTTGAAAAGGACAATTTAATGCAAATGTGAAGGACGAAGGACAGTACTCTAACCAGTTAAGGGTTTCTCAATTAATGTTCATGGCAGGATGCACATGCACGTCCCAAAATATCCCATTTGTTTTCTACTAGTATATTTTTATTTATTGTGGAAGAAATGAGATTCATGTAAAATATAAAATTGTATCGAAGTTAATAGCCGCCACAAAGCTTTTAGTTTGTTTGTCTCCAAAATAGTTTTTAAGGAGGAAAATGACCAAAATATTTTTTTTTGAAGCTAAAAAATTCATTTATATGCATTTATCTCCCAAGGGTTAACTAATTTGGACTTTAGGGTTTAGAGTTAAGGGGTGGGTTTGGGGTTAGAGTTTCAAATTTCAAAAAAAAAAAAAAAAAATCAAAATTTCAAAAAAAAAAAAGTCTATTTTGGTCATTTTATTTTTTGAAGGCTATTTTTATGACAAAAACTTAAAAAGAACTATTTAAGAGAATTGCCCTTGTTTAAAATAATAGAAAGAGAAGACAAGCTTAGAAAATTACTACTGGCCATATAGTTTTGCATTAGAAATGTTTTTTTTCTTAGCAATTTTTTTTAAAAAAGAAATGTTTTTCTGTCTTTTGAATCTACCTTAATAAATATGGATTGATATATTTAGGGGTGGACAAAGATCGAATAATACAATATTTTTTTAATATTTGTTATTTAATTCGTACTTTACGGGTATATGAATTTCTTTGTTTCAGAATGAATATTTAGTTTTCTGAATATTCAAAATAATTATATATATTTATGAATAGTTACATATATTTACATATAATTTATCCATTTTGTTCATATTTTACAAATTATTTTTAAATATTTATTTACATAATAGAAAAGATAAATTTAAAATTAGTGAAACTATATATTTTATAAAATTTTAAAATCAGTGAAATTTTCTTAAAACAAATGCTCTATATATTATTTAAAAAATGATTTTCTTAAGTTTGCTTATTCTTCATTACTATATATATTTTCATTAGAAAAATAACATAGTTTACTATAAATATAATCTGAATAGAAACTAATTGTGATACAGACTTTTATATTTGATGTTAATTTATATTTTTTATATTTTTTTAAAAAATATGATAATAACTCACAACTATTATTAAAGTAAATCAATTTAAATATCATATTATATAATATAATAATATAAACAGAAATATGAAGATATTTTTAAAATTTTAAGATATTGTAAAAAGGAGAATGCTTAGTGCAATACAAGTTTCCAATATACTATGATTTTAGTTTAGCAGCCCATTTAGATTTTAGGCGGAGAAACATTGATTTCTCTTTCATTTAGACCATCGTTAACAAGAGAAGGATTCTCTACGACTTGTACTGAAGTTTGTGAATATATTGGTGGTCTCGATCATATAGGGAAAGAGCTATATCTTCATGTAATCATACATTTAAAGTATCCAAAAGAGTGTAAGAAAAATTAATGTAACACTATGGTTTATGGTATATAAAAATGTTTAAAAGAATTGATTTAGCTATTTATATCATCAAATTATATTTACATTTTCAGTTATATATATGTTTAGAATTTTAGAATTAAACGTGATAAGGTTGGAGTAGTGAAAAAATGAGTGACTTATCGAAAAATAATTTACAATACCATACAATTGAGACTAAAACACGAAAAAATCATATGGTAATCTCCAAAAATTAATGTACTATTTATCGCATGAAATAAAATCCACATACTGAATAAACGGATATTAGAAGCCTATTAGCCACATGTGGTTGGGCGCAACTAAGTTCTATACAAACGCTGTTTTCTTGCTCTATGAACCACCGAGTAGTGGTAAAACATTAGTGATAGAAGAAGATTGCAGAGGAGCTAAGTCAAAAAAAAAAAAAAAAAAAAAAAAAGTGATCAAAGTTTGAAGGTGGATGAACAAATTTAGCAGGATGACGTTGATAAGCAAGGCTGACTTAAACCCAATTAAAGATTCTAGGGCAATTTTTTTTTTTACTTTTTTAAATTTATATTTATTTAATATTGTTTTCAGAAAAATTAATAATATTATATATATTTTGTAATGCAAATAGAACTATTATGCATATAAAATATTTTTGAATCCTTTTCAATTTTATTAATTAACTTTTTTATTTTTTCTATGTAAAAGTATATAATTATAAAAAAAAAAAAAATTTAACTTCTATAATATATGGAAGAACACGGATTTGGATTCGGAGCGGTCGTACCGCTTGTTCCCAGTTAACCGGCTCTGTGGACAAGCTTATTGAAGAGAAGCTGAGGCTATAAATAAGAGCTGGCTTCTTACAACTCTTTTTATGCAAATTGTAATAGTGATAATTGATTGACGATATGGGTCATCCGTTGACAGTTATGAGGTCAAGTTATTTGCTAGAATAGTTTGTATTACTCTTTACACAGAAATATAGCTCAAGTTCATAACAAAGAGTTGCCAGAGCGGTGGCTAATGCAGTAGGAGCCAAACTTATCCACGTGGAGAGTGTAGAGCTTCAGACCAAATAAGTCGGAGATACCAAGAAAGCTATTAAGGAACTATTTAGCCACACAAGGATGTGTGCTAATTGCATAAGCTTATCTGACGAGGTAAATTCATTGACAGCAAAACGTGGAGGAGAAGGTGCTTGGGTTCTTGAACAACTATTGAATCAGTTCCTCACTGAGCTCAGCGAGATGCTGGACCCTGCGGTTTAAAGACCAGGAAGGCTTGGTTTACATCTCTATGTCCCTATTCCAAACTCTTCTCAATGAGCTTCAATTCAGAAAACTCTTGCTAGTAGTGTTCCTTTAAACCCAAGTGTTGAGTTGGATGCTATAGCTAGAATGGAGCGTTGTGAGAATCTAACCGAGATTATCTTACAGCTGGTATGGATGGTGAGACAGGCTTGAACCATAGGATGAAGATGGATTATTTTTAGTGAAGCCTTTACTCATTTGAAAACTTTTCTTACGAAAGAGCAATTCATACTGATACACATCATCTTTTTGGATTTAATTAATTTACTGAAACCGATCTAAAACACGGATATTCGAACTGGATTAAGAAGGCAGAAAAAGTATGTCACACACAGTTCTTTAAAGAATCTCCAGCACCTTGAAAGAAGAAGGAAGAAAGCACAAAATCCGCAATAAAGATTCCGACAAGAGACATGACAACTGCAGAAGTTGTAGATTCTCCAACACCTTTAGCACCTCCCGTAGTAGTCACTCCCCAAGAACAGCTAATCACCGATATAATAGCTCCAAACACCTGAGATTTAATCATGGCACTCACAATGTCCCATGGTCTAAGCGCTCGATGAGCCGAGTCCATGATTATGTTAATACTAATCCCATAAACCGCATCAGAGAGCAAAGCACTCGACGCCATCCCAACAGTGAAACACATGAGGGTCAGAAACGGTAGAGCCAAACACGAAGCAATGACTCTCGGTGTGATTAGATAATCAATCGGGTCTGCTCCTAAGACACGGAGTGTATCTGTCTGCTCCGAGACTTGCATTGTCCCTAGCTCAGCTGCAAACGCGCTTCCCATTCGTCCAGCAACAACAATCGATGTAATGACCGGACTCAACTCTCTAGAGAAGGCTAAAGCCAAGACACCTCCAATGGATCTGTTAAGGCCTAGTCTAGTAAACTCTCTAACGAACTGGATAGTGAAAGCCATGCCAACAAATGTAGAAGTCAAAAGACAAACTCCTAGAGACTTCGGTCCGGTTCTCTCTAGCTGCTGAAGAGTGTTTCTCCAGTGAATCTTACCCTTTAGAATCCGGAGAACGACTTGTCCTGCTATGATTGGAACCGATAAGCCTCTCCAAATGTATTTAGAAGGTGACCATTTGCTAAACGGAAGCTCGGCTTCAGGAGAAGCCGGCGCGGTGTTTTCAGAGGAGGTTTCTTCTTCCAACATAGACATGGATGGGTGAGCGTCATTGGAATTCAAGTTCACATATAATCTTCTTCCCCGTATAAAGTTCGAAATCCCCAAAGGCTGGTTTTTCCCAATGAAACCAACTTTACAAACTCTTTGGGGTTTAAAACCGATCGAAGCATCACACCTTAGAAGAGTTCTGCAAGAATCCAATATAACGTATTATTGGAATCAATCTGACAGTGAAGCAAAGGAGAAAATGCCTACACAAAAAATACCTATGAGGGAAACTCAAAGACTGATGGGTAAAACAAGTCTGCATCATCGTCGTCTTCGTCTTTAGGAGCTCACTGATTCAGTTCCAGCTAGTAAAGAGTGACACCAAACGCGATTAGCTTGTTAACTTAAAGCAGTATGACATAGAAACACACATAATCGATTTTTGAATTGATTCAAATCGCAGCAAGAGAAAACTACAGATCCAAATCGACGCTAACGATTACATAACTAAGTAACAACAGCTGAACAATCAATCAATCAATCAATATCTAGCGCATTCAATTTCGAATTGAATCTAATACTTTGAGATCCGTATACTCAATAGAAAGCAATTAGGTTTATAAGTTCTTCTTACTTTGAGATCCACGCAAAGCTTGACAAGAGTAACTGCTACTGGAAAAGTAACTTCAACAGAAACGAAGGTAGAAGATCGAAGAAGATGATGGATTCATCGAGAGAAGAGAGAAAGTAACAGAGCTAACAAACAACTAACAGTTGCAGCAAAAAAAAAAAAAAAAAAAGAAAGAAAACAGTAATTGGGCCGTAAAGCCCAATATGTTTTACAATTGAAGCGTGATGCCTTCTACATCTGGCCCGTTTGTTTATCATAGTGATGTATTTACGTGTGTTACGTGTAACAGATATATCAAGGAAGATATTAGATATATCATGTGTGTGAAAAGAGAAATGGTGGTGGTCACATGACAGAGAGTCTTTGTAACCTGTACGGAGACAACAACGTTATCTTTTTGTTCAGCCGGTCCGTTCTTTAAGGGCACACTCTCTGTATTATATACGCCTCTCTACGTTTTATGTATTCACAATTACCCTACTCTACACTACTAACCAAAAACATTACTTCTCCTACACAAAGGTGATTCTATGAACTTCATTTTGATTAATTTATGTACGTATAGATATATGGTTATAAATTATATAGAGAGAAAGCATATATATATATATATGATGTGGTGCATGTGCATGGGATGGGCAGCTGGGGCCCGCGGGGGGGGGAAGAAGGCCCATAAAGATAAAAGAAGAGGAGAGGACCACGTGGCCGGGGGGGCTAGCTAGTTCTACAAGTGGAGTGGATACTAAAGAAGTGAAAGAAAGTAGGAATGAGTTGAATCTCGTGATATTGCACTGTTTCTACTATTGGCAATGCAGTGTTGCTTTCATCTAGGGTTTCAGAACTAGCCCCTCTTCCTTCCTTTTTTTCTCACTTTACTTCTCTCACCTATCCTCTTTTATACCACAACCACTTATGTTCCCTTGCCTTCTATTTTTAATAATATCTCTTGTGCAATAGTATAAGCTAGTTGAGGAATTACATTTTCTTCATATATGTATATATATGGAGTTTAAGGTTATTGATTATATATCCAATGATTTTTTGAGGGAGTCTTCTCCCCCCCCCCCCCCCAACATTTAGTATTGGGTTCAAAATTTGGATTTGACAGCATCAAAAATGAGCAACATGTCCAGTTTGGCTAACCGGGTTTATATGAAAGAAAGATGATATATCTCTTCGTTAACAAAGATAATAAACTCAATTGGAAAATCAGTGATTATTGTGTTAAAATTCATAGTTTAAGTGACCACTAAGATAAAATTAATATTATACAATGTGGTTTTGGGTCTATAGTGACCTCGCCATAATCTCTTAATATTTAGAAAAAAAATCTCTTTGTTTATATAAAAATGATATTTCAACATTTTCTTCCTATGATATGTACACTAAAAATAGATGAGGTCGAATTTTAAACTTTTGCGCGTATTACATAATATATACGAATAACTTTTCCATATCTTAACTTTAGCAAGAAGCTTTGAGTCACTTCCTTCCTTTATTTAACAAGACAAAAAGCCATTCGTGGCGGAAAGAGCATAATTATCACTTAGCTTTAAGCTAAAAAAACTGACGGTCACAGAATTTGATCAGTCTTATGTTAATTTATTTATTTTCTTGTTGGTATAAAATACGGTGTTGGACTTTTATCATATATCTCTCCTTCTTCGTGTCGTAATAATTATACTTTTATTTGGCAACAAATAATTATTATTATTTTAATGAGATTAGAGAGATTATATATTTCTGTCAATATAGCTCCACGGGACCGATTTCATTCCCAATATTAAGATGTTATATTTGAATCCTAAACTAATATTTAAATCTCGCCTGTTGTATCTGTTTATGTTATGTAGTCATGACGACGCGAGATTTGGACTAATTATACACAGAAGATTTCCACTCGTTAATATATTTTTAGCACGCTAAACTTCAGCATTGGCAAAGATTTTAGGTGAGTACAAACCCTCACATTTCTCAATGATGATCGAGAATCTAGATGTGTACATTCATATTCACCTAAGGTCCTAAGGAAATATATTTTTAGCATATAGATCGCAAATGTAATTCCTGAGGAGGATATTGCCTTGTAACTGTATAAAAGGGGACAAATACAAGAAGTAATTCTAATCGAAAGCCATTTTGGATGCTTTTGCGAGATGAGATGCCGGTTTGTAATTAGACTATATGGGTTTGGTTTACTCGTGCCATCCCGCGATTGGTACAAAATTCAATGTACAATCACCTTTCAACATGAGAAAGGGCGCACAAATGGAATGTGAATACATCATGTATCTTGTGTCAAACCCTAATGAAAACATGAAATCATCTCTTCTTCACATGTCTTTTTTTTCTGCTAAGGTGTGGGTAACCTATTGCCTGAGGGGTATCGAAAGAGATATACACCAATCACTGTACAACCTCACTTTGTTCATATCGAAGACAACGCAAGACCAAACCGCCTTATTCGTACAAAAGTATGTTTTTCAAAGTATGGTCAACAGTATTTGAAGAAGAGAAATAAACTCACTCTAGGGCAGAACAACTCATAAAACTAACTGATTAATAGTCAAAAAAGATTAGCTTAATTCTATTGATGAGTGAGTTGAGGCATGAGGAATGCTTCAATAGGTTTAGTACAAAAGCTACATAATCATAATATTTTCTTTCGTCCAGGCAAGCTAGATAGAATTCTATTATTTGATTCCTTCGTTGTTTGGATACATGTTAGGAAAAGATGCATATTGTAAAAAATGTTCTTTTGATTGAATCAATTGTATACTTGTTATTATGTGTGTGTAATTTAATTAGGAAATGCTAGTGTTGTGATCAAATTTGATCGTTATAACTAAAACATTGGAAAGTATTTTTGATATTTATTATTTTTCAAAAATAAAATTTACAAAACACATATGATTTTCACTATTTTTACTATTATTCCTTCCGTTCTATAATATAAGATGTTCTAAAGAAATTTTGATGTTTCAGAATATTAGATATTTTGATACTTTAAAGATATTTTAACTTTATTGAAAATCGGTTAACCAATAACATTTAACTATATTATTTGTGATATGTTACTTTATATTTAATTTATATTATTTAATAATAATATTTTTTAAACAATTTTTTTAATTTTTGTGCAATTCAAGTAAAACATCTTATATTATGGAACGGAGGGAATATGATTTATGAAATACCATTTGCAAATATATAAATATCACATATATCCCGTCTGAAGAAAAATATGATTATATAAAATTAATAATTATCACTAAACCAATCTCTTTTATCCTCCTATTTTTGAGAGCATAGCCATTAAGAATAGAGTTTCCAACTTGGACACATACTACGTTAGGAAATTCTCTATTTCCCTCTTAATGTTGTAAAATAAAATCATTAACAATACCACAGTAACATGTTTTCGTCATTAATGCTAGCCAACTAACCCAAACAAAAACGCATGTATATACTACTCCCTCCGTACCACAATAAATGGTGTTTTAGGATTTTGTTTTTGTTTCATAATAAGTGATGTTTACACAATTTTAGAAAAAAATTAATATCATTTGAAATTTGTAACCAATTACAAAATACTATATATTTTTTTTATTGGTTAAACTAATAACATTTTGTGTTACCAAGACAAATTGTATTAAACTTTATATTTTTTTAATCTTTGTGAAAAAACCTTAAAACCTTTTTAATATGATACAGAGGGAGAGTATACTAGCTAGCAAAGATAATGATTGACTTCAAGTTTTAGCTTTCAAGAGCGAGAGGCAGAGAGATGAAGCCAAAGGTAAAGCACAAGGCTCGAGAAAGAAAGACAAAGACATAATAATTGGGATTTCTCTTCGTCTATAAATCTCCCCAAACAAGTCATGCATTCCTCACTCACTACTTGCATTTATGTGTGTGTGTTAACAAACCATATAGGATCATGCATGTGATTATGTTCCAACAATCATTTACAGTTTAACCACTAAACATCGCCTATATATATGCTATTTCCTCTGAATTTAAAAATTGATGTTTATGATTTGCACAAATTTCAATAAAAACTCAATATATACTCTCTTTTTTTCAATATAAGTCATTAAAAATAATATTCTAAATTATATGATATTGTTAATTTTTATGTAAAATTTATTAATAATTAATATTATATGACTAATAATAATATCTTTATTTTATTATTATTTGAATTATGGTTAGATAAATAATTAATAATATATTATTTTTAAAATATAAAATTAATTATTTTCTTAATCTATTTGCATAATTCTTTAATAATTTATATTAAAAAAATCAAAGGGAGTATTTTATTATTAGTTTGGTTAGTTTTGTTTGCTTCCCAATAAAGTTTTACTATTCATATTTTAGATTTTACTTTATTTTTCAATGTTATAAATAAAATATATTAATTAAAATTAGAACATTAATCTTTTGTACACAAAGAAAATATGGAAACATCAATCATTTATATATTGAGGAAATAAATAATCAGCAATAATTATTCATAGCACGTAATACAATATATAAAGAGTTTTTCTTGGGTTCACCCCCTAGGGTGAACCTCTAGGTTCACCATCCAATTAGAATTTGACATGTCATATTGTATTTTTTAAAAGAAAAAATGTTAAAAATAGAAAAATAATGGAAATTTTAAAAAAAAAATTAACGTTGCTAACACCGTCTAAAATCCTAAATCCTAAACACTAGACTCTAAATCTTAAACACAAAACTCTAAACCCTCAAAAACTCTAAATCATAAATACTAGACTCTAAACCCTAAATACTAAACCCTAAACACTAAACCCAAAACCCTTGGTTGAAACCTAAACCCTTGGGTAAACCCTAAATCTTTGAGTAAATCGTAAATCCTAAAGTAAACCCTATTACTACTATTTAGGGTTTACCCTAAAATTTAAGATTTACCTAAGGGTTTAGGATTTACCCAAGGGTTTATAGTTTAGTGTTTAGGGTTTAGTGTTTAGGGTTTAGTGTTTAGAGTTTAGTGTTTATGGTTTAGAGTTTATTTTTTATTTAGGGTTCACCCCAAGATTTAAGATTTACCCAAGGTTTTAGGATTTACCCAAGGGTTTAGGGTTTACCCAAGGGTTTAGGGTTTACCCAAGGGTTTAGGGTTTACCCAAGGGTTTAGGGTTTACCCAAGGGTTTAGGGTTTAGTATTTAGGGTTTAGGGTTTAGTGTTTAGGGTTTAGTGTTTAGAGTTTATTATTTATGGTTTAAGGTTATACCGATAATATTAACAACATAATTTTTTTTTTTAATTTTTGATGTTTTTTATTTATTTTTATCTTTTTAATTAAAAAATATGTTATGATGTGGCAAGTTTTGATAGGGTGGTGAACCTAGAGATTCACCATAGGGGGTGAACCCAAGAATAACTCATATATAAATTGTCACCAAAACTGTGGTTCATTCGTAAAATACGAAACTGTGAATAAATGAAATATATAAATAACACATTTATTTTATTTCATGTACCTCGCAGTCTAACGATGACCTTTGACGCAAGAGAAAAAATAACTATAGAATCTAAGAACATCATTATTCCTAAGAATTTTAAATGAATTTTTATTTGTTTGTCTGGCTTAAAAAATAAAAAAAATAATTGTGGACTGACACGTATCAGTGAGATCTGCAAACAGTACAAGAAATGATTCATATTTAAGAGTTTTTGGAACCGTTTTTTGCACTGTTCACGAGTCCCACATGTTAATGAAGCCCGCGAACAGTACAAGAGACCCCTTTAAGAGACCCGGATAGTCATGCTCTAATGAAACTAAAACTTAATGACATTACAAGCCTATGTTAACATTATATGCGCCGCTAAATAACGCGGTTCCACGTGATCAGAGTACCCGGAGTGGATTAGCTTGTTTGGTCTCACTCTCACGCCGATCAAAAGGTGTATGTTTAACTTTTTCTCCAATAGTATATAGACTATTATGATATGGCTAGGGTTAAATATACGAATCAGTAAACTCACGGATTTAAAACTATGATGAATTACAATCATACCAATTGTACGTCTATAATATTTTAAAACCTCTGAACCATTTCATGGAGTAGTTTGGTTGGAGAACGTAGTGGATCCTATCCATCCGTTCCTTGCTAATTATTACTCGTGACCTAGAACTTAGACTATAGGGTTTGCTGTCAAGCACACCCACTAAACAAATTGCACATTTATATAAATATTATGTTTAACCGCATATTCACATCGCTTTGTTAGTTTCAGTTATGAAAACACAGTTACCCTTATTATAGTGATTATGGTTACATTATATTATGATAAGCAAAGAGAAATATCCTACAATAACTCTTAAAAAAAAATTTGTCACAAAAATAACACATAAAAAAAAAATTAAATATTTTATTAAAAAGATAAATATGCATTTATATTTTTAGGATTAATTAATTTAGACTTAAGATTTAGAGTTAAAATATAAGTTTTAGTTTTGATTTCAAATTTTTTAAATTAAACATAAAATATTAAAATTTTCAAATAAAAAATTATTTTAGTCATTTAAAAAAAATATTTTTGTGATAAAAACTTAAATGTTGTTTAAGAAAATTGCTCATAAGCAAATGAACGGCATTAATAAACTCCGCAATATATAGATATTTTGTTGGACTCCAGAAGAATCCCGTTTGATAGTTAAGTTAATTCTGTTAAATATCTTAATAGTATGCAAACTAAAATAAGAACAAACATGCGAAAATAATAATGTTAGTAATGTACCAAAATGATTGAAGATAGTTATATTTGAAATCTGGATTTACGATTAAGTAACCTTTTAATATTTCAGCCAAATAGTACCTTTGCGGCGTCCTATCTCAGTTAAGCAATTGAATCTGTTAATTATTGAAATAAAAACAAACGAGGCAACGTTTGAATAGAACAAATATTCCATCACATCAGTTTAAATTATTTCAAAGACCGTCTAGTCGCTCTCTGATTAAGCGATAACTTTTTCGTATTTCCGACAGATAGTTTGTACTATTTTGTAAAAGAAAGGAATAAGGAATTGTCTAAATTTTGAGTTATTAACTAAAGAAACAACACGTTTATGTATTATTCTGAGAAACTATGATAAATAAATTTGTTTTATACGATAAATTGCATGTATTTTATTTAGTTCTCCTATCGAAGACACGTCGCTTCCTGTCGTTCGGATTTCGGAAGAAAGAAATCAACGGTACAGCGAAAAGTGTGAGCTGTGTTCTCGTTGTTTTACTTCTTTGTTCTGCTGTTTAGAAAAAAATGTTTTGGGTTTGTACTTCTTCTTTTTCTTTTCTTGAGAACTCGTTTTTTTTACTTTTTTTGTTCTAAATAAAATCGTAGAAACATTTGGATTTGGATATATTGTTAAGACACTATAGAGACAGAGAAAAAAGCAAAAGAGTAACTAGGATCCCAATATATAATCGAATGATTACTCCAGAAGAAATTACTAAAAAAATAGCGCCTAGTAATAGTTCCAGAAAACAAAACAAAACATATTTAGTGTATAGTTTAGTTTGTCCATAATATATACACATATATATATATATGTATATTAATCTTGTGTAATATTTATTGTGATAGGGATTCATTAAAACTGGAAGACAACTGTAGAGAAAGTGCCCCATTGAAGAAGATTTTCATAGTACTCTTTATCTCTAACTCTTCCCCCTCTCTCTCTCTACACAGGGAAAAACAGCAGTTACTCAAGTTCTTGATGAGAGAGACAGAGATCAAATAATCAAATATCTTAAATGATTTGAAGAGAAGCAATAAACCTTGGCGGCGTTTGCAGCAGTTTCTTAAATTTCCTTACCATCATTACTACTCTCTCATCCGCTCCCAGTTTCACTGCTCCTTTCAAATACCTAACACATCTTCAAGTCTAGAAATTAATGAGCTAGGGAGCAAAAGAGAAAAAAGAAGGTAAACTCGAATCCCCAAAAATAATTTATTTCACAAACCCCTAAACATAGTCTCATAAATATTCTCTCTCTTTTCCGTGGTGGGTGTGTTGTGATGTGGAAGTAGAAGAAATGGCTGGATTGTTCTATCAAGGAGGTAGAGATAACAACAAACAAGATCATCATCATCATCATCAAGACAAGGATCATAATGAAGACAGGAACAACAATTATCTTCATCTATATAAAGACGAGATCTACAACAACAACAAGGGTTTTGAGATCTGGCCACCTCAATATTTTCAGCAACAACAAGAACAACAAAACCACGTGGCTTCTCCTACAACTTTCTACTCTTTTGGTATGGTTCCAAGTGGTAGCAGCCATAACAATAACCGGAGTAGTAATCGGAGTTTGTACTTCAACGTTGTCTCCGACCATGAGCCAGTGAGATCCTCCTCGGGAAGGTTTACGGTAACCAGGCAAGGAAGTATGAATTGTCAAGACTGTGGGAATCAAGCCAAGAAAGATTGTCCTCATATGAGATGCCGTACTTGTTGTAAGAGCCGAGGGTTTGATTGCCAAACTCACGTGAAGAGTACGTGGGTCCCGGCTGCTAAACGCCGTGAGAGACAGGCTCAGTTAGCTGGTTTGACAACTAAGAGGAGCAGAGAGGCTAGCTCTGGCGGTGGTGAAGATGATGATGGTAGAGAGGGCGATGAAAATGGAGGTCAAGGCGGTGGTGGTGGATCAGCTCTTGCTTGCATCCGTGTAGTCAATGCTAGCTCTTCAGGTATTATGAGTTTTTAATTAACTAACCTAATTTATTGGTCTTTAGTGGAAACTTTTAACTTTTTTGGGATCATAAGAAGATCTGATTTTGATTGTTTTGTCAAATATCAAAGAGTGTAAGGATTTGGTTTTATTCGATTATGTGTTTATACTCCCTCGTTTTCACAAAAAGTGTCATTTAGACATTTTTCACAAATATTAAAAAACTGATTAAAATGCATTTATGTTTTTATATCTATTTAACTAATAACATTTTAGATAAATAAATTTATTTATAAGATCAATGTATTTTATAATTAATATTGAGCTGAAATTAAGTATAAATTGTATTGAAATTATAACAAGAAAAAATGCTAAAATGATCCTGAATATGAAACATAGGGAAAGTTTTAAAATATGTGCATTATCTTTGGATTTATAGTAATTTCCACTTTTGATGAATTTAGGGTTTGAGAGTAGTCACTTACCGCCGGAGGTAAGTTCACCAGCGGTTTTCCGGTGCATGAGAGTCAGCTCAATCGACGATGAAGATGAAGAGTATGCATATCAAACGGCTGTGAGCATCGGAGGACACGTGTTCAAAGGCATTCTCTACGACCAAGGTCCCTCAGATGTTCACCGTTACAGCTCAAGTCCTGCTGCCGTAGCGGCAGAAACCTCTCAACACCATCTTAACTTCTTGGCCGCAGCCTCTTCAGTCGCCACCACAACCGCAGTGGCCGCGAGTAATATTGGTAACGCATCAATTGACCCTTCTTCGCTTTACACTGCGGCGGCGGCGGCGGCTCCGATCAACTCTTTTATCACCGCCTCTACACCCTTCTTTGCATCTCCTAGGTCTTGAGATTGAAATGTTAAAATCTTTAAAACGTTTGTGATTACTCTTATAATTATCAGAGAACTACGAGTACGAAAAAATTATTATTTCGAGGGTTTTTGCTGTTGTCGGACAATATGGTAACTTTCGTAGCTAGCTAGGGTTTGTGAGAGTACTGATTAACATGCACATCGTACGTTTTCTAGAGAAAAATGAGAGATTATTAAATGGAGAAAGAGGATATTATTACAATTAAGTTGATGTCAGAGTTACAAGTCTGATCTTCTGCTTTTTCTTTTTAATGTTTAATCTTCCCAATGCGATCAATAGGGCAATTCTCTTAAATAGCTTTTTGTCACAAAAATAGCCCTCAAAAAATAAATGACCAAAATAGACTTTTTTTTTTTTGAAATTTTGATTTTTTTTTTATTTTTTTTTGAAATTTGAAACCCTAACCCCAAACCCACCCCTTAACTCTAAACCCTAATGTCCAAATTAGTTAACCCTATGGGTATAAATGTATATAAATGAATTTTTTAGCTTCAAAAAAAACATTTTAGTCATTTTCTTCCTTAAAAACTATTTTTGTGACAAACAAACTAAAAGGGACTATCTAAGGAAATTTCTCATCAACATAACTATTTATCTTTTATTTTTTTTAAAACCATTTTTTATAATCTTTTATTTTTTGTAAGTTAGATCTTCTGTATAAGATAGGGTTTGGTTTGATAGTGAATTAGCTTTTTGGCTGGTGTTGAACTCGAAGCTGCTTTTTCCCAGTTTATCCGTTTGCTTGCCGGATCTAAACAGGACTTAACTAGGTTTCGTGTTCAATTGAGCAAACAATTTCAAATCTACTTAATTATATGAAAGTCACTTTTATGCTGCCCAATCCAATTTCCACAGAGTGAAACAGTAGAAACCATCATCAGTTCACAAACCCACATTGGACATTTTTACATATATGAGGGTGGATTAAATTATGTAAATCAAGTCGTATCGTTCTATGTATTGTTTTTTTTTTTTATAAATATCGAAAGTTTAACTAGACTTTTTCCAAGTGTCGGCATAATCAAGTATTCCTAAAACATGCTTGAAATTCAGTGCATGAAACAAATTAAATCAGGTTCCTCATGGCCGTAATATTCTTTGTTAACTGCTTCCCTTATCTTTGATGGACAATAGCTACAAGTTATCGTTCCCACATGGAGATGAATCTTTGAGACTTTGATCGACAGTATGTAGTTTACATACAGTTTGTCGCTCTCACTTGGAGATGGCGACTTATTGTGGAAGATCGGAGTTCACCGTTAATTAGTGTGAAGAGAAACATCAAAACCATTTATGAGGTCTGAGAACATTACAATACATGTGAAGTACTAATTGTTCTCGATGTATGTAAGTGAATAGTATGTTATATTAAGTTTCACATCTACTATAGCTACTAGTCTAGTTCTCTACATAACTTGCATTGATGTGACTATCGACTTGGTTGTTGATTAAACCGATCATTTTTCATATGTATATACATATTTTTTTTGATCAAAAACATATACATATGTTTTATTATTAATTTTCTAGTTCGTAGATTGGTCGAAGTAGCAACCTCCCCCTGTGTATTCATAGGCTTACAAGGGTTTCTTTTCGTTTTAGAAGTATATATTTCAATTAGTACCATTAAAAAGTTTGTGAAAGGAACATTTACTTTTAAATTATTAGAGCAGATGTTGAGTATTTGGTATATTGAAAATAAAAGAATTGAAAGGGGTCAAGAAACATAGTAAAAGTCAATGGTCAATGTAAAAAAAGACCATAGATTTTTTAAACATAGGGTTTTAGTTTTATGCATCTCCTACACAACATCTGTATACCTAATTTGACTGGGACTGATATGACATTTTATTCATCAAAACCCTCTTTTCATAAAACAAATAAACTGTTCTTCTCTACATATCAAACAACGACCACATGAAAAAGTTTTATCTTAAAAGATTCAATGATTTTATTCTCTCCATTTTCATGTTTGAACAATTAACAAAAATATTCGAACAAAAAAAAAAAACAATTAACAAAAATAAAGGGTCCCGGCTAAGTAAACTATAGAAGACTTATTGGGCTTTTGCCAAAAAATACAAAAAGACTTATTGGGTTTATTGGGCCTAATATAAACTATAGTCTTATTGGGCCTCGTATAAACTATAAAGGCGCTCTCACCTCTCTCTTCCCGGTTTCGCAGAACAAGAAACAATGGGGATATTGTAAACTGATGATAATATTATAAACTCTGAATCTATTGATATGAAAGAGTTACATGTGTTTATATACAACAACGAGAAGTCATAAACCTAGACGAGTTAGGAAAACTATAATAGAAGATAATGACAACTATAAGGGTAATCCTTATCAACAGGATTCCCTTTCCTAATACTCCCCCTCAAGTTGGAGAGTGAAGGTCTTGAACACCCAACTTGGACGATAATGCTTCAAACTGAGGACGTCCCAAGGCTTTGGTTAACAAGTCTGCAATCTGATCCCGTGTTTTTACGTGAACCGTAGAAATGAGACCTGCTTTGACTGCATCGCGAACGCTGTGACAATCTCGCTCAAGATGTTTAGTACGTTCGTGAAAAACTGGATTAGCAGCAATGTGTATTGCAGCTTTACTGTCGCAAAAGAAACGAACTGGTTTTGCAACCTTGACGCCAAGATCCTCCATTAATGGAACAACCCATTTGACTTCTTTGACAGCTGCGGCCATGGCCCTATACTCGGCTTCGGCAGAGGACATAGAGACTGTATCCTGCTTCTTAGTTTTCCAATCAATAGGCGAGTTACCAAGAAAAACAATGTATGCACTCAGAGAGCGACGGCTCTCCGGACAGGAGCTCCAGTCCGCATCGACATAGACAGAGAGGGAAAGGTCACTGTCTGCACGAAAGAGTAAACCCTGTCCTGGGCAACCCTTGAGGAAACGAACTACTCGTAGAGCAGCAGACCAATGTACTTCTCGAGGTTCCTTCATAAACTGCGAGAGGAGATGAATCGTGTAACAGAGTTCAGGTCGCGTAATGGATAAGTAGACTAGGCGGCCAACAAGACGACGGTACTTCTTGGGATCATCAAGCAATGGAGTGACTTCCGAGTGTAGCTGATGATATTGTTCGATAGGAGTCGATACTGGTTTGCAGCCAAGGAGACCACAATCGGCTATTATGTCCAAAGAATACTTTCTTTGAGAAATAAAGATACCTTCATCGGAGCGAGCTACTTCGATGCCAAGAAAGTATTTGAGCTTGCCAAGGTCTTTCATTCGAAAGCACTGGCCCAAATATGTTTTAAACTTGGTAAGGAGATCGATATCATTGCTTGCAATAACAAGATCGTCGACGTAGATTAAGACACGGACTTCTTTGAGTCCTTTCGTATAAGTAAACAGAGAATAATCAGAGTAAGACTGAATAAAGCCATACTCTGTTAATGCATTAGTAAGCTTCTCGAACCAGCAACGAGGAGCTTGACGAAGACCATATAGTGATTTGCGAAGACGACAAACCTTAGAAGGATCAGAATGTGTAAAACCAGGTGGTAACTTCATATAAACTTCCTCATTAAGATCCCCATGAAGAAATGCGTTATGCACATCCATTTGGTGCACTTCCCATCCTTTCGCAGCCACAAGAGCAAGTAAGCTTCTGATTGTGCCCATCTTCACGACAGGTGCAAAAGTCTCGGCAAAATCATCTCCTTCAACTTGGTTGTTTCCCATGGCAACTAAACGTGCTTTAGGCCGTTCAATTGATCCATCGGCATTAAATTTGTATTTATAAACCCATCGAGAACCAATTGCTGTTTTTCCTGGTGGAAGTGATGTAATATCCCAAGTGCCACTGTCTTCATGAGCTAGGACTTCGTGTTTCATGGCACCACGCCATATATCTTCCTTGGCAGCTTGAGAGTAATAACGAGGTTCAATGCTTGCCGTAACAGCAGCAAGGAACGCCCGATGCGTCTCTGAAAAATGTTTATCAGATATATAGTCAGTTAGAGGATAGAGTGTATTACCTTGGAAAGTTTCAGATGACGACTTAGAACAGGCGTGTGAGAGAGATGGGTTTTCAAGATGTATGGCGTTGTATGTAACGTAATCTTTGAGTTTGACTGAAGGTACACGAGGTCGTTGTCCACGACCCAAAGTTTCATCGACTTGTCGATTGTCACACGGAGATGGTGACACTGAGTCTATAACAGGAGGCAAGGACGATGAAGAAGTATCAGTGGAAGATGAGACAGGCGACAAACTTGTATTCAAAGGACTAATGTTGTCGACTGTAGGCAAAGAAGTCTGAGGTGATTTTCTTGCAGGGGTTTCAGCAGTAGGAGGTTCGGGGTTCTCCGATGAACTCCCCCTGTCTTGTACAGTGGGTATATTAGTAAGCTCCCAGTCATTGTCAATAGAAGAAACTGCGACTGGTCGTGTGACAACATCTGTCACAGAAGTTGGAGAAGATAAAGGAAACTCTGTTTCTCGAAACACAACATCTCTGGATATAAGAAATTCCTCTTTGTCGAGATCAAAGACTTTCCAACCCTTCTGAGCATAAGGGTAGCCAACAAAGATGCAGCGCCTACTCCTCTTGCCGAATTTATCTTTGTCTCGAGAGCGATAATGAACAAAGCAAAGACTTCCAAATACCCGGAGTTGAGAGTAACTTGGTTTCTTATTGTAAAGCATCTCATACGGTGATCGGTGGCCAAGGACTGCGGATGGCGTACGGTTGATTAGATAAGCAGCAGTCATGATTCCTTACCGGTCAGCCTATCAGAGGTTTTTGTTTTCTCATTAATCATTTGAGTAAGAGTTTTCCATTGTTCCTCGGTGAAGGCAGGAAAGGTAGAAGAATTTGAAGAAGTTGCATGAGCATTGTTAGCTCTAATCGTATTGTTCCTGTTCCGATCAGAGTTGACAGCTCCACAACCACGACCTCCTCGTGTTCCTCTGTTTTCACCTCGAGTAGGTGGTGTCTCGTCCCACCAGTCTGGAAAGCCTACAAGCTGCCAACAGTTAGCTTTTTCATGACCACGTCGGCCACAATGAGAGCAAGTTACTACTCGTCGGGACTGTCCCGAGTTATTTGTCTCAGAAGTTTCCTTCTTAGCCATGAAACCAATAGCATTATGCTGTGCTTCCCGTTCTTTAGTCGAGGCAAGCCTTTGTTCTTCTCTGACTACTCTTGCATAAGCTTCGCCAATATCAACAGAAGAATCTGTAGCAATAATACCCTGACAAACGATTCCAAAACGAGCTTCATCTAAGCCCATAACGAACTGATGAACTTTCTCTTCTTCTCTTTCTTTTTCATAGATCGCAGATGCACTGCAACTGCAAGGAGGAAGAGGCTTGTATGTGTCGAGTTCTTCCCACATCTTAGCTAGTCGACCAAAGTAATCCATAACCGTTTGGCCATCTTGCTTGCACGACGCAAGTTGCTCTTTGAGATGATGTATCCGTACCTTGTTTCCCACCGAGAAACGCTTCTTTAGATTTTCCCACAACTTGTGAGAATCAGATATGAATGTTACTGTTGATCGAACGCGAGCCTCTATAGAGGAACGAATCCAACCAATGATCATAGAATTGACAGAGGACCACAACTCGAACTGAGGGTCATCAATGGCAGGTTTAGGAATTGATCCATCAATGAATCCTAGCTTTCTTTTAGCCCTGAGAGCATTAACCAGCTCCGTAGACCATTCATTATAATTCTCACCCGTAAACATCACCGATGTTATCAAAGCTCCTGGATTGTCAGACGCGAACAAGGAGTAGGGGGTGGGTACATTCACGACGCTTTGCTCAACCTGAGACTTGCTCGTCGTTGTATCTTTGCTTGCGGAAGACGCATCAGTGTCGACCATGACAACAAACTATTGTTCTTACCAAGAACAAAATTTTGATCGACAAAGATTGATTAGGTCACAGAACTTTTATTGCTCTGATACCATGTAAACTGATGATAATATTATAAACTCTGAATCTATTGATATGAAAGAGTTACATGTGTTTATATACAACAACGAGAAGTCATAAACCTAGACGAGTTAGGAAAACTATAATAGAAGATAATGACAACTATAAGGGTAATCCTTATCAACAGGATTCCCTTTCCTAATAGATATCCGGAATGCAGAAGAAGAAGAAGATCCAGAGAAAGAAACTGCATGAAGAAGAGAAGATTTTTGCAGAGGAGATAGAAAGATTGATGGAACTAGCGGTGGAAGAGTATCAAGAACTAGAAACGGAGAAAGCTGACGAAATGGTTTGGCTAATGAAGTGTCCACCAAGGCTCGACAAGGCATGGCGCCAACTTTCTTCTTCTTCTTCGTTTTCTCAGGAACTTGTTCTTGTGGCGAAGTATATAGAGTCCTTCAATCTCCTTCTGCCTGATTTGTCGCCTGAGGTAATCCGATAAGACATCCCTCGTTCTGTTTTAGGTCAGAAGAACTTGGGAATCACGTCTTCCTCAGCTTGATATTCTTGATCTTTCTTGATGCATGAGTTAGTAGTTCAGGAAAAGATCTCATATTCTGTTTGTTGTGTGTTATAGTTGAGCATGGAGATGGCTAGTGATGAGATACAGAACATTTCGAACCTCTATTCTGTAAACAAATCCAAAGACTTTGCTGGTCCAGTGAGTATCTTCTCCGAATCAAATCAAGGTCTGGTCTTTTTGCTTTGGTTTTGTGTATTCATATACTTTTGAGTTTTCACCATTTGAATACTTGATGATACGCCTCTTCAACACATGGGTATTTATTTAGGTAAACTTGCGGTGGAAGGAACGGTGACACATAAACTCGACATGAGACCCCATGATTGCATTGAAGAATACGGAAAGCTTTTACGTACAAGGAACATGAACCCTGTGGCTGGAAATAGACAGATTCAGGTTCTTTGTTGAAGTTCATGTTGAAAAAAACATAGCCTTGTTCTTAGTACCATAAAAAGCTAATTAGATAAAACCTCTTTCTTTGAAACCACTCTGAAAGGTTCTTGATGATTGCCGTGGAGTGCACATGATACCCAAACCTGCATTGGTAATGCTTTGCTTCTCTTCTCTTCTCTTTGATTTCCAGAGAATTGGCTCTGTTATGTGATGATAGTTCACACTTAATCAATGATTTGTAGTACTTCTTTGACTGATATGTTTGTTCCTACCTTCATGAAACAGGTAACAGAGAAGCTTAAGCGAAGTGAAAAGAGGACTAAAATCGATCGTAGTGAGGTGGAAGCAAAAATGTTCCAACTATTTGAAATAGAACCGAAATGGACACTAAGACAGCTTGTTCAAAAGATCAACCAACCAGAGGTATGTTCTCTTCTTAAGACTCGTATCCTGAAACAGCATTACATGTTATATAAAGATAATGTCATTGTCAACATCTTGATTGAAACTCTGTTTGCTTTTTTTTCCAGAGATTATTGAGAGAGATACTCAAAGAGCTTTGTGTGTATGCAAGGAGTGGTCATACCTACGAGCTTAAACCAGAATACAAGACGAGTGGTTGAGAAGGGCACAACAGGCATCATCCGATTTTTTTTTTGTGTAACAGAGATCAGAAAAAGTTGTAAAAATTGGATTTTTTTTCTTTCTTTTAACAGATAAAGATTGGAACTTTTGAACTATAGTGTGAAAAGGTATCTTTCATGAGGTTGTTTTCTACAACACAAGTATACATTTATTTCACTACAAAACTTACAATAAAGTACATTTTAGAACCAACACACAGAGAGAAACAACAGTTTGAATTTACCAATAATAAAATCAAGAAAAACAAAAAAAAGTAACCTTTGAAGATCGCCGCCACGTCAGTAGTTACGATTCTCTTTGTGAAGACTATAGAAATAAGCGGCAGCACTTAAGGAGGCTGTGATCAAGGCGACACCTTTGAAGACATCAAACTCATCGTTCACGTAACCAAAGAAGATCACAACAAGCACCGACACGACTGGCCACGTAATGACACTGATCACGTTAGCTAACACGCTCGATACTGAGAAGACAAACCCCACGATACCAACCCAGTAAACCTGCCACGAAACGGCTTGACCCACCATAACCATCACGTACGCACTTTTACCTTTCGAGAACCCATTCATCTCCCTCTTCAAATGGTTTTGCTCGCCCTCGATGAGAAGACCCGCTGCGGAGCTTATGGTAGCGACTAGGGAGGAGAAGATTAGGACTTTGTAAACGGAGACAAAGCTTGGTTGGTTACGTTTGAATACGTTTTGGATGACACAGAGGAGGAGAGAGAAGTATACGCTGGAGAGTAGAGCAGCCAGTGAGCCTCTTCGGTACTCCACCTCTGCTTCGTCAGGCTCACCGGTGAAGGAGGAAGAGAAGGTGAGAGCTCCGGTGGTAATTGCCAAGACCCATGAGGTGATGATCCATCGGTTGAGTTTGAGTTTGTTGATGAAGGCGGCGAAGATGAGAGTGAAGAAGAGCTGCGTTGTGTAGATCAGTGTGAAAACACTAAAGGGGAGTTCGAGCTTTGCCTTGGCGGAGAATCTTCCTTGATTCGACCAGAGAATTCCGATCAGACCGGAGAAAGATATTATGTACTTGGTTGAGGTTCGGTCGGAAGTGGTTGGAGATTGTTGTTGGTTGTGTTTCTTGGCGGTTAAGATAAAGAGAGGGAGAAGGAGAGGGAATCCAACGGTTTGGAGGAGAGATTGAGTCCAAACGATGTCGTTTTGACGGTTTACATTGTGGTTCTTTGGTGGAAGTTGGCCGTAGTAGAAGTTTTCGATGATTTTAGCTATGGATTGACCTGTGATGACGAAGATATTGCAGAGGATAATGGTTGGCCAATGGTTAGGTTTCCGGTTCGAGTTTCCGGTTTGGTTGATAATTGTGGTCATGTCTTGCTTGGTAGTGGTATAGATTGGTATATGCACAAATGTTTCTGCAAAATCGAGTACGATAACAAGAATAGAGAATCAAAGGTAATTCACAGAGAGGAGTTGATAGTAACTTAGTAAGATTATATTTGGCTAAATAATAATACCTTGTGGCTTGGTTTGAAGTGGTTGATGATTCTTGGCCATGGTTTCAGATATCAGTGACAGAGCTTGGAACTGATCTCAGAGATTGTAAATAATTTGGCTTCAATATTCAGAGATTTGATGTATTTGGATAATGCTTAGGGAAATCTAACGTGTGGTGTTTATTCTACACTGTGAGGGGTCGACCTAGGCAGTGTACTAGTCAATGAAGTCGGGGGATATCTATGCGATTTAACCTTTCCTTGTAGTAATTTTCCCCTCACTAAATAATATCAATTTTATGAGAACATAGATTAAATAATTTGTAATAAATATTAAATAATGAGGAACAATTCAGTCTAAATTTCATCCAGCTAGAACTTTTAAAAATTTACATGGAGAGTTGTTTATATGTCTCAACCTCAAGATTTTGATAAGCATAGTAAATAGAGAAAGAAAAAAACATGATTGGCAATAACATCAACACGTTAGATTGCTTGTCTCCCATTGAACAGCTTTGAAAGCTCTTGACCCCACAATTCTACTTGTGTAGTTCTTAAGTCTTGGCCAAGACAAAAGGGTCCTTCCTGCAAAGTTTGAACTAAGATAAATATCAAGAATGTCAATTATAGATGAGCACTTGTGTTTTATAGGAGATAAAGATTGATAGGACATATAGTGAAACTCCATGCTTCCTAACCGCTCTTATGTGCATATAAGTACGTGCAACATCAACCTGATCAAGGATACGACGACATGACTAATGTAATCTATCTAAGCTGTGACCATTATTCTGTTTGGTGGTTTGTTTTAGTTGAAAATGGAGATGGTTAGTGATGAGATATGGAACATTTCTTTCCATATCTGGTCTTTTGCTTTGACTTGTGTTATTTATATATTTTGAATTTTCTTCATTTGATGACACTTCTTCTAAACATGCATGGTATTTAGGAGAAGTGGCTGTGGAAGGAACCGTAACACATAAACTCGAAGAAAGCTTTTACGTGAGAGAACCATGAAACCGGTGGCTGAAAATAGACATTGGTTTCATGGTAATAAGATTACAACGAGGACCATGAAACCAGTGACTGAAAGTAGAGGACCATGAAACCGGTGTGGCTGAAAGAAAACAAGAATTGAGAACCGAAGAATTCAAGCTGACTCGAGACAATTACAGGAATAAGTTATGAAAATAAGATTATATTAATACAGCCTATTTGGATACAACACTTTGTGCCTTGGTTTAAAGTGACTGATGATTATTTGCCATGGTTTCAGATATTTGTGACTGAGCTTGGAACTCATGTTACAGACTGTAAACAATTTGGCAGTTCATCTATGGAGATTGTACACTTACTAGTCAATGAAAGTGAGTACATATCTAATTATCTCTGCGTGCTATTGAGAGTTTTATACAATTTTAACATTTCCATGTAGCTGAGTAGCTCCATAGCTAAAAAGTGTATTTTTCTTTTTAAGTAAAGAATGAAAAAATGAAACATCTAAACCAAAGTCATTTTATCATATGTTTTATATATATACTAGATACATACTGAAACACTCTTTATCTATTTTTTTTGTTACCGTATTGATTGTACACCCACTAAGTAAAGTAAATCAACAAATATGTGCTGCTGCTGGTGCATATTGACGTATTTCTTGGGCGATCCACCACTTCCTTTTTCGTCAAGTTTGTAAAGAAACCACTCATCATCGTCATCTAGTAACCGTTATTTACAAATTGCCTTTGTGACATTGTCGTTTCTTGGTTCTTACCCCTCTTCACCATAGTTAAAATTAAAATGATTTCAACGTAGTAGTTGGAAACATTTCATTGTAAGACATAAAAATCAAAATTAGATAAATATACATTTTTGTAACAACATACTAACACTTGCACACAAATAAACAATAAAAATAGTATATGATTACTTAACTTACCCACAAAAAAATAAAGAAAAAATCTTAACTTTAATTCAAACTGTTACGATTCTCTTTGTGAAGCCTAAAGAAATAAGCAGCGACGCTTAACGCGGCAGAAAGCAAAGCGAAACCTTTGAATATATCGAACTCATCATCTCCTTCGCCCGTGAAGTTCACGAATATATCGATTCTCTTTGTTACGAACAGAGCAGCCCATATGCCTCTTGCGTACTTCTCCTCCGCGTGGTCTGGCTCGCCGCCGAATGAGGATGTGAAGGTGAGAGCTCCGGCGACTATCGCGAAAACCAAGGAGAGTACGACCCACCGGTTAAACTTGATTTTGTTGATGAAACGTGCGAAGATAGGAGTGAAGAAGAGCTGCGTTGTGTAGATGAGAGTGAAGAGAATAAACGGTATCTCGAGCTTTCCCATAGCGGAGAGTCTTGTCTTCCTTGAACCGACATGAGAATTCCGATGCAGATGTAGATCACTGCTAAGGACTTGTAGTGGAACTGGTCGGAAGTGATGGGAGGAGGGTTGTTGTGTTTCTTGGTGGTGAGGATGATGAAAGGGAGGAGGAGGAGAGGGAATCCGACTGTTTGGAGGAGAGCTTGAGTCCAAACGCCGTCGTTTTGACGGTGTTCGTTGTACTCACTTCGGTTTATTTTGTCGTAGTAGAAGTTTTCGAGGAGTTTGGCTATGGATTGACCAATGATGACGAAGATGGTTGAGAGGATAATCGTTGGCCAATGGTTTGGTTTCCGGTTTGGGTTTATGAGTGTGGTTGAGTCACGCTCGGTGTTCATTGGAATCTGCACAAAATGTTCTGCAAAAAAAAAAAAGAAATTAGAATCAAATTGTTTGTAGAAGAGAATATCATTTGAGTAGATTACTGTTGTTATTACCTTCTGGCTTTGTCTGAAAGATTGGTTGATGCTGAGCCATAGTTTGGAACTGATTGTCGGAGATCCGTTTGGATGATTATAGTAATTGTTTTGTGGACAATGGAAGGAGAAGTGATTTTTATATACACGGAAGAGAAGTCTTCTTGGCGGCCTAACAGTCAATCACGTGAGCTCATGTCTACGCGTGGGGTTTTAGATATTTTCTGCGTCGCTTCATCACTACGGTAAGTTAAAACTCATATCATATGAATGAAATAATTAGTCATTAATCCAACACAAAGGTTATCTTTTCCACTGCCACAATGCCATTACTTGTACGCAGTAACTACTTTGCCAATTTAGAACACAGGTTCAATGTTCTTCAATGGAAACATTAATCATTGTTAGGCCAAATGAATCTCCGAGAGATTCTGAAACAAGAAATCAAGGAAGATTAATAGAGAGGCAATTCATTTGGTGCTCTTTTGGCATTTTACTTAGAATCCCGAGTCTACAAATTGATGATATGCATTCTCCTTGAACGTATTAGCCGCGTTTTGACCAAAGAAACGGCCCACACTTTTTCTACGTCGCTCTACACCCACTAGACCCTATAATCTTCAATATTGATCACTGGAAACTATATGCCCCATAGATGTAAAAGCGCTCAACCACATTGGACCCTTATGCAAATAACACCACTCGACATCCCAATCAATTAAAACTGTAAACTTTAAAGCTTATGGTTTGACAAAGAAACTGAGGCAGCCAAAGTAGTACAGAGGCATAGGTTTAAGTAGCATAACCTAACCGGTCTCAACAGATTCACAATGTCAAAGTAACTACCACTAGCCTTCATTGAATATATAATTCAGCTTTTTGTCAGTAACCATCATCTACGCCATTTCTACATGTTCCTCAATTCATCATAGGTGTAGCAGTTTACTGCTAAAACACTATGGAGTTATTGAAACTTAGATGAAGGAAACTTCTTTGGGTAGCATTTTACATGCCTTTTAATGAAACTGCAAACTCGAGAAGCAAAAAAACTGTATTAAAAACCTTACTTGCATCACTAGACTAGTCTTTGATCATAGAAGTAAAACCCTTCTCTTCATCCAACTACGTGGCCCTATGATTCTATAAGGGACAAGCAAGGATTGGTGTTAAAAACGTTACTTGCATCACTAGACTAGTCTTTGAACAAAGAGACAATCAATCAAGTAAAACCCTTTTCTTCATGCAACGATATGGTTCTATGATTCTGTAAAGGGCAAGCAAGGATTCGTGTTAAGAACCTTACTTGCATCACTAGACTAGTCTTTGATCACACAGAATCAATCAAGTAAAACCCTTTTATCCAAGTGGTCTTATGATACTATAGGGGCAATTAAGGATCTGACATTAAAACTCCGATTAAGCAAACTTGGTTGGATTTCATCTTAACAGGCTTTCAATGAATACGCCAACTCAAGAAGCAACGATTTAATATCAAGAACTTTAACTTGCATCACTACACTATGCTTTTGATCATAGAGGCAAACTCCACAAGCAAGAATTGGTGTTAAAAACCTTACTTGAAAATCACTAGACTAGTCTTGATCAATCCAAACTCCTTTGGATATCATTTTAACATGAATATGCTAACTCAAGAAACAAATATAACTGGTATTAAGAACTTTTAACTTGCATCACTAGACTATGCTTTTGATCATATTAGGCAACCAAGCAAAACACATTTCTTGATCAATCCAAACTATATAAGATCCTATGAAACATCTCCACCATCTAGTACTTACCTACGTTTCCCCAAACTTTACACATTGATTCAAATATAGTGTGTATTCCAATAACTGAAGAGAGACCAGACCAGTAACTAAGTCGATGGGAAGACATCTTTCACAGCAGAAGCAGCAGTCAAGTAATTAAGCGTATTCCTCAGCGTCTCCCTCTCTCTTTTCAACCTAGCCGCCGTGTCCTCAAGCTCCAGCAACGCTTGCTGCTCCATCGGCGCTCCTTCGAACGTACTCCCAACGAAGAACGAGAAAGGAGTCGGAAACTGATTCTTCCTCAGATCCTGCGACTCCTTCTCCGCCTTCCCATTCAACCTATTCGACAACCGAATCACTTCCTTCATCAGCACTTCCACTTCATTCGCCAACTCGTCGAGATTCTCCTCTCCGGAGGGACGATCCTCCAGCCACGTCACCTTCGCGACTAGATAAGGCTTCGTGCGGACGAGATCCGTCACGCGGAACCGCTCCTGGCCTTTGCAGATTAGGAAGAACCTGTCGTCGACGAGACGCTCGTGTTTGATGATTTCTCCGACGCATCCGACGCCGGCTGCGGAGCCGGAGACGGCGTCGGAGTAGACGACGCCGAATCGGAGATCGGATTGGAGGAGAGTTTGCATCATGACGCGGTAACGGTACTCGAAGATCTGGAGAGGGATGGTTGCGCCGGGGAAGAGGACGAGAGGGAGTGGGAAGAGAGGGAGCTCCACGAGGTCATCTGATTTGGGTGGGTTCACGTTGTTGTGGTGCTTCTCGGAGAAGGAGGATGATGAGCATCGGAAAGAGGTTGTTAGCTTACAGAATCGACGGTTGGTGGTGCTCCGGTAAGTAGTCGGGAGAGTTAACGGTTGATTGTGGAAGGCGGAGAGATACGGCGGCGTGGATTTGAAGGAAGGATATGCGACTGTGCTTGGAAGCGCCATTGGAGTGAAAGGAAGAGGGTAAGCCACAAATGAAGAGATTAAAATTTTAATGATTCCTTTATTTAAAATTGTTGAAGAAAAAAAAAGAAAAATCTTATCTGATATTTTTAAGTTCGTTCGTGTGACCACGTTTTGAGTTTAATTGCCAGTTTCTTCGTTGTCGTGTGTACATGCATGAGGCTTTAGCGAGCCCACGGCCCAGCTGGATTCCGTTTCGTAATAACCCTAAATATACAGGGGTAATTTTGTCAATATAGCTTCCGTCTTTTTTTATAAGCTAGCTTCTTCACGAAGAAATAGAGTGTTTGGAAATTTTCGGTTTTCACGATTTTCACAGATCAGAAGAAATGGCGGCAGAAGAGGGACAAGTGATCGGTTGCCACACGAAAGATGTATGGACCGCGCAGCTCGACACAGCCAAACAATCCAACAAGCTGGTGACTGTTTTGATTGATAAAACTTTATCATGCAATTGTATTGTTTGGTTTTCCTTTTCTTTTTTCATTTCATGCGTGCGATCGGTTGATTAGGGTTTAGATTTTGGTTACCGTTGAGTGGAATAAACGGATTGATTGAAAGGAGATGTCAAACTTAAATCGATCGATCCATTCTTTTCTTGGTGTTGTGTTGTTGTTTTTTTTATTTTTATTTTTGGAGCAAGTGTTGTTGTGTTCTTCATATCGCCTTATTGGAGATCAGAGTCATCTCCAAAGCTTTAGACGATTACGTATTTTGTAATGGTTTTCACTGTTTTTTTGCAGATTGTGATAGATTTCACTGCATCATGGTGTCCACCATGCCGCATGATTGCTCCAGTTTTCGCAGATTTAGCCAAGAAGTTCATGTCAAGTGCCATCTTCTTCAAGGTCGATGTCGATGAACTGCAGGTTTGTTTTTTGCAATTAGAATTATTTTATTGCACCCAATGGCGCATATATACACTCATGATATTTATATTTTTTATTACACTTTCTGTGATGTTTTGACAGAGTGTAGCTCAAGAGTATGGTGTGGAGGCAATGCCGACCTTTGTGTTCATCAAAGAAGGAAATGTTGTGGATAAGCTCGTTGGTGCAAAGAAGGAAGATCTTCATGCCACTATAGCCAAGCATACTGGTGTTGCCACTGCTTAAATTTGGTTATGAGACTTAATAATAATAATAATAAGGTCCAGTTAGTTTTTATTTAAGTTTCGCTAATCGTAATGGGGAATATTGTAGATGCAGATGAATAATGTAGAAGTTCAGTGATCTCTAACTCTTTCGAGTCTGCAACCTATTTTTTTTTTTTTTTAACATAAAAAGGGTTAAACCCGGGTCTATTAAAGACACAGACCTAACTCCCGGGTGGGAGGTGCAGCCCACGGATAGACCCTCTCCCGGGTATTCAAATGGACCGAAAAGCAGTAGTCCATATCCGTATAAAGTGACCAAGAAAGTGTGACTTAGTTTCGCATGGCAGGTGGTTCGAACTTGAAATGTGGTGACATCCCAAGCCCTTCCCCTTACCACTTGACCACAAGCTCTCGGTCCTGCAACCTATTATACATATCTAAAGACCATATCTTTGTTTCTTGGTTACTGGCTTTTACTCAATAAATAGTTCACAAAACGTAAAAAACATAAAAGTTACTGCAGGATCTGTAGCAAAGCATCTCCCTGGATTCTCAGCGAGATACAAGTTACCGCAGTTAAGAGCGTCTTAAGCCCGAGCCTTGCATAGTCCAGCTCGTGACATTTGCAGATGGATTCAGTGCGCTTTAAAAAGAGTAGCGCCTCAGGATTTCCAGTGAACATAGTGCCATGTCCAATTTAGCTAAAACTACTTATATAGAGAGCATATTTTTTTTGTGAGAACTCTAAAACAACCATTCTCTTGAAACAGATGACCTATAAAAATGTAAACAGAGGAGAACCAGCTTCATTTAACCCTCAAATAACTTGAGTAATGTAATTCGAATATATGAATCGTATACTTCTTTACAAAGCTGTAAGCTGTGAGCTGACATGTGCGAGCAGTGATGTGCCACGTGTCTTAATTTCATTGGTAGTTGAAATTCTTATCACGTTTAATATTTGTAGCCGAAGGATTCCCACTTACCAAGGTTCTGAATCCATTCTTCCTTATCTTCTTCTTAATCTTCTTCACCGTGCATACTCCGTAATCTGTAAACTTTCGTTGGGAAACCAAAGAAGAAGACGGAGGACGAAGAAGAAGAAGAAGAAGAAGAAAAATGGAGAAGCTTTTCATACCATCATTCCCCAAAACTTGTTTGAACTATCAGATTCCAGCTAAGGTAGAGACTTCACCAGAATCCCATCCAAAATCCAGGAAAAAGTCTCTGTCTTTCGTCACGAAGAAACAACCCACCATCACCCCCGACGAGCAACTGGACTACTTGTGTAGAAACGGAAGCCTGGTGGAAGCTGAGAAAGCTCTAGACTCCATGTTCCAACAAGAAACCAAGATGAAACGAAGCACTTACCTCAACTTGCTCGAATCTTGCATCGATTCCGGTTCCGTCCAGCTGGGTCGTATCCTCCACGCTCGGTTCGGTCTGTTTCCACAACCGGACGTCTTCGTGGAGACTAAGCTGTTGAGCATGTACGCGAAATGCGGGTGCCTAGTTGATGCGCGTAAGGTGTTTGATTCAATGCGTGAGAGAAACCTTTACACTTGGTCTGCTATGATTGGTGCTTACTCGAGGGAGCATCGGTGGAGAGAAGTCTCTAAGCTCTTTTGTATGATGATGGAGGACGGTGTTTTGCCTGATGATTTCTTGTTTCCCAAGATATTACAAGGGTGTGCGAACTGTGGTGATGTTGAGACCGGGAAGTTGATTCATTCCGTTGTTGTTAAACTCGGGATGACTTCTTGTCTTCGTGTTAGCAACTCGATTTTGGCCGTGTATGCGAAGTGTGGTGAGTTGAGTTTAGCTACGAAGTTTTTTAGACGCATGGAGGAGAGAGATGTGGTTGCTTGGAACTCAGTACTTTTAGCTTACTGCCATAACGGTAAACATGAAGAAGCTGTTGATTTGGTTGAAGAGATGGAGAAAGAAGGGATCTCCCCAGGGCTTGTTACTTGGAACATATTGATTGGAGGTTACAACCAGCTAGGAAAATGCGATGCTGCAATGGATTTGATGCAGAAGATGGAGAATTTTGGTGTAACTGCCGACGTGTTTACCTGGACAGCTATGATCTCGGGGTTAATTCATAATGGGAAGAGATATCAGGCGTTGGATACGTTTAGGAAGATGTTTTTAGCGGGTGTAGTGCCGAATGGAGTCACGATTATGAGTGCTGTGTCCGCTTGTTCGTGTTTGAAAATTCTGAACCTGGGATCAGAAGTTCACTCTATTGCTGTGAAGATGGGTTTTATGGATGATGTGCTTGTGGGGAATTCTCTGGTGGATATGTACTCAAAGTGTGGGAAACTTGAAGAAGCCAGGAAAGTTTTTGATTCGATAAAGAATAAGGATGTGTATACTTGGAACTCAATGATAACAGGTTACTGCCAAGCAGAATATTGCGGGAAGGCTTATGAACTGTTTATAAGGATGCAGGAGGAAAATGTAAAACCAAATATCATCACATGGAACACGATGATCTCGGGATATATTCAGAATGGAGACGAGGGTGAGGCTATGGATCTATTTCAGAAGATGGAAAAAGATGGGAAAGTTCAGCGGAATACTGCATCATGGAACCTAATCATTGCGGGTTACATACAAAACGGAAAGAAAGACGACGCCCTGGAACTTTTTAGGAAAATGCAGTTCTCTCGTTTCATGCCAAATTCAGTTACCATACTGAGTCTTTTACCTGCTTGCGCTGATCTTCTTGGCGCCAGAATGGTAAGAGAGATACACGGCTGTGTATTGAGGAGAAACCTAGATGCTGTTCATGCTGTTAAAAACGCTTTAATAGATACTTATGCTAAGTCAGGAGATATAGGATACGCAAGAAGGATATTCAAGGGTATGAAAACGAAAGACATCATAACTTGGAACTCGCTGATTGGAGGTTATGTTTTGCATGGTAGCTATGGTCCAGCGCTTGATCTTTTTGATGAGATGAAGACTGAGGGGATTAAGCCAAATAGGGGTACTCTTTCGAGTATCATCCTTGCACACGGTCTAATGGGAAATGTAGACGAAGGAAAGAAAGTCTTCTCCAGCATAGCGAATGATTACCATATTATTCCTGCTCTGGAACATTGTTGTGCTATGGTATCGTTGTATGGACGATCCAACAGACTCGAAGAAGCGCTGCAGTTTATCCAGGAGATGAATGTTCAATCAGAGCCACCCATCTGGGAAAGCTTCTTAACTGCCTGCAGGATTCACGGTGATATTGACTTGGCAATCCATGCAGCAGAGCACTTGTTCTCCTTGGAACCTGAAAACCCGGCCACTGAAAATATGGTATCGCAGATCTATGCATTAGGTGCAAGACTTGGGAGATCTTTAGAAGGAAAGAAGCCAAAGAAAGAAAACCTGCTGAAGAAACCTATTGGACAGAGCTGGATTGAAGTTAGAAATTCAGTTCATACATTGACGACAGGTGATCAGTCTAAACTATGTACTGATGTGCTGTATCCATGGGTGGAAAAACTGTGTAGGATGGATGATAGAAGTGACCAATACAATGGAGAACTTCTGATTGAGGAAGAAGGAAGGGAAGAAACTTGTGGAATCCACAGCGAAAAGTTTGCCATGGCTTTTGGTCTAATTTCCCCATCACGTGCACCTAAGACGATTAGGATCTTGAAAAATCTTAGGATGTGCCGGGATTGCCATAATACTGCAAAGTACATCTCCAAAAGATACGGATGTGAAATATTGTTGGAGGACACAAGATGCTTGCACCACTTCAAGAATGGTGATTGTTCCTGTAAAGATTATTGGTAGAGTGATTAACGAACCTCTAAGGTACTATTTAACTTGATTTGAGCAGTCGTTTTAATCACATAACCACGTAATGTATATTCTTCCTCATGTATGTTTTTGCAGTTGAAGAGATTACTGAGTTAGTAGCATGGCTTGAGTAAATTTTGGTTGAAGTTTGAAAGCTCCTTAACTCCAGTGGTGTCTTGAAGTCATTTTGATACTAGTATGGGCACCAGAGATAGGGAACCTTACCAATTTAGGAATGGTTAAATAGTGTGTGTTTTTGTTATCTTGGAAGATATGATTCTCTAAGAATATGATTCCGTTTTCCTTCCATGACTTCCCTTGAAAGTGGAAACGCGAATGAGTTGCTTGTAGTGACGTGTATTCTGCAACTTTGATTTTATATATTCCAGAAAATGCCCAACCACAAATGTAACCTTTTCATCCATCATAAATACCCATCAAATGTCTTAAGCTATGTGTCGCAGTAGTCAACTATCTCTTCACTCGAGCTTCTTGCACTTGTTTTGAGTCTTTTGAGATCATTTGAGTCTGAGGATGGTACTGACAACAACTTTTGTTTAAGTCTCATTCTTTATTTTTATGTATATGATTTTGCACCTTGAAAACCTGATATTGCAGTTATGATTATGTGAGATTAACTTGAAGTTGTTGCTGCAGAGTGTTCAAGGCAAGCCTGCATCAGTTGGCCCATGGGGAGGCCAAGGTGGTCATGCATGGGATGATGGAGTGTTCACCACAGTAAGGCAAATAGTTATAGCGCATGGCACTAGTATAGACTCCATCCAAGTTGAGTATGACAAGAATGGAAGCTCGTTTTGGTCTGAAAAACATGGAGGAAACGGAGGCTCGAAGTTTGAAAAGGTAAGACAAAGAGACTCTTTCCCTAAACTAATCCTCTTTTAGTTTTCAGAAATTGATCACCGTTCTCGTTTGTTTTAGGTCATACTTGATTACCCGCATGAGTATTTGACTTCAGTACATGGAACCTATGGCAGCTATGACATCTGGGGACATGTATGTGTTCGGTCGCTTACTTTTGAGAGTAACCGCAAAAAGTATGGACCATTTGGTGTTGAGTCAGGTACCATTTTCTCATTGCCAAAATCAGAGTCGAAGGTTACTGGGTTCCATGGGAAGGCTGGTTCCTATTTGGATGCTATTGGTGTCCACCTTCAACAAATTCCTAAAGAGGATAATCCCTCCTCGAAAATTATTTTGCACTCACATCAAAATATCCACAGTGGTGGTGATAAGGAATTCGAATACTCAGTGATGCAAGGAAGTGTAGGTCAAAACTTTGACATATTTGTTGCACTCAAGAAGAAAGAGTCAACGTTGCCTTCTCATCAATCCCGAGAACACACAGGTGCTGAGATCACCAAACAAAAGGTGATTTCTAGACTTTTATGTTATGCATTCAGTGCTTTCGAATTCGTACCCGTTTTTGACCAAAAAGAGCATCAAATTTGTATATATCATCAGGTGGTGACAGATACTGAGAAGGTGCAGCCAAAAGCTGGAGGAGGTGGTGTAAAAACATATGGACCATGGGGTGGAGCCGGTGGAATCATATTTGACGATGGGATTTATACCGGCATTCGACAAATCAATTTGTCACGCAGTGTCGGGATTGTATCCATGAAGGTGTGTTTTGATTCTAGAGGACAAGCTGTGTGGGGAAGCAAGCATGGTGGCAGGGGAGGATTCAAACATGAAAAGGTGTGTGAGTTTAAAATTTCTTTATAGAGTTTGTTTAAGCTAAGTTACACCATATATCACAACAGTCTCTCTGTTTTTTGGTTTGAATACATTTTTGCAGATTGTATTTGATTACCCAGCAGAGATTTTAACACATGTAACGGGAACATATGGACCGTTGATCTACATGGGACCTAATGTGATAAAGTCACTGACTTTCCACACCAACAAAGGAAAGCATGGACCTTTTGGAGAAGAACAAGGACCTTCTTTTACTCATAAAACGGATGATGCTAAAGTTGTTGGATTCGTTGGAAGAGAGGGTTTGTTTCTTGACGCAATTGGTGTTCATGTTATGGATTGCAAAATAAGTCCCCTCAAGCCATCTCCTCACAATGCAATTGTTCCTCATAATAAGTCTGGTGTTGCGGTGATCGAAAATTCCCCATGGGCTAATAAGTTAGTCCTTGCAGCAAATGGCCGTGGCGAAGAGGTAACTTGTAGATTCCACAATGGTAGTTCACTTCCGGTTTAGTTTGTCAAGATTAACCACCCTAATGGCAGCTTACTTGTTGAGTTTAAAATCATTTTCACAGTTTGAGCGTGGAGTTGTCAAAGAACCAACACCGAGCGGGCCTGGACCGTGGGGAGGCGATGGAGGTAAACCATGGGACGATGGTGTATATTCAGGGCTCAAGCAGATATTTGTAACAAGAGGAAATGATGCTATCTCTTCATTACAAGTTGAGTACGATAGAAATGGACAATCTGTTTGGTCCGTTAAACATGGTGGTAACAATGGAGTCTTCACACACAGGGTAAACAACAATCCGCTTCTTCTTTCATATATAAAGCCATTATTCCTTTTTTGATGCATCACAACCAGCCACATATAATGCTGATCTTGAATCTCTCTTGCAGATTAAACTCGAGTATCCAAACGAGATGCTCACCTGCATTTCAGGGTATTACGGACCACTGAACAATTCAGACAAAACTAATGTTGTCAAGTCTCTGAGTTTCTTCACGAGCCGTGGCAAGTACGGTCCTTACGGTGAAGAAACAGGAACGTATTTCACTTCAACTACAACGCAGGGAAAAGTGTTGGGTTTACATGGAAGAAGCAGCGCTTACTTGGACGCCGTTGGAGTTCATATGCAGCACTGGCTTGGCAACAACAAGTCTCAATACAGCAGGGCTTCCTGTTTCAAGGTCTACTGAAAAACCTTGTCTGCACAAAACAAGAACTAACCTCGTATGGTTGGCCTGACGCTTACAGTTTACTCCATCAAGAGTTGCAAGTAAAATAAACATGCGCCTAAACGCATTGAGTTTCCTTTCCAGATAAATAACACTGTTGTTTCTATGAACACTAAACAGATGAATACAAAAAGCTGGAGAAACAAGAAGAGTGTGTAAAATAAAGTGTAACAACATTAGCATTTCCATAATGATACTATTTTGTTGTTCGTGAGTGAACTTTTGCGTGTTGCAACACTTCTCTGAGCACAGAAGCTATTCGATGAGACATATGATGTTCCAAAAACATCTCTTTTACCCTCTCATACCCTTTCTTCCCCATTGTTGTCCTCATCTCCACGTTTGTTGCCAGCTTCACAATGTTTCTGGCAAGAGGTAACACGCCATCTTTACCGGCTTTATGTAATAGACCGGTTGTTCTGTTCACAACAATCTCCATTGTTCCTCCTGCCGCAGTACCAAGTACAGGAAGCTTAAAGGCCATGGCTTCGATTGTTATTCTACCGAAGCATTCTCCTCTGGCTTGGGAGTTTTGGACAAGAACATCGATGGCTGCTAGATATGGTGCAACTTTCATTGTTTTGTTTACAAAGTGGACAACTTTCTGAAGTTGATTCTCTTGGACAAATCTGCGTAGCTCTGTCTCGAATTTCGTCTGTGCGCTCATGTCGCTTCCTACAACCACTGCATGCATTGTTGGTACCTGAAGCTTTTTAGTCTCTTTGATTATTTCTAGACTTTCATGGAAGGCTCGGAGGAATAGGTCTTGGCCCTTTCCTCTAGATACACCTGCAATGCAATAAAAGAATCACCGGTGAAAAAAGCAAATTCTTGAGGAAACTGAGTAATAAGAAGAATGTGTGGTAGACGGATTACTATTAATAATGCCAAATAGTATGTCATCACTCTGCACTCCAAGAGATTCTCGAACTTGCTCACGTAGAACTTTCTTGGCGAAACTATCTTCAGCTACTTCCATCAACTCCTTGCTATTCCCTAGGTGCACGACATAAGTTTTAGGCATTTTAATCCTGTGTTACAACAGTTCAAAGTAGACACATTAACGCCAAAACCGGGATAAGAAACAAAACTGAAACACTAAGTGCAAAGAGAGGAAACAGACCCTAAGCGATCATGAGTCCTGTTCTTCCAGTATTCAGCTGTTGCATGCGAATCAATCATCGCACCCGCAACAAAAGGGAGATGCTTGACTAAATCAGCCTTGAAATAATGACCTCTCATCTCATGAATCCACCAGAGGATCTTGGGAAGAACATTAGGAACATTGTCCTTGAGAACAGCATCAAGCCATTTCCCAGCAACAGCAGTGTTTAAAACAACCAAATCAGACTTGAGAGCTGTATCTATAGCTTTCTGACTCTTTGCTGAGATAACCTAAACAAATCAAGAAGAATGATTATGATAAAAGAATAAAAAAAAGAGCAATCATTGAGGTGTTAAATCTGAAACCTTTACTCCTCGATCCAACATCTTGTGTTCCAAAACATTAACCACTTCATCTGATTCAACTGGTTTCTGATTCGTAGTCCAAACAACTTCAGCTCCAACTCCTCTCAACAGAAACGCAAGCTCCATTAACAGCAAAGGTCCACCTAAAAACCACCACAAACTAACTTCATCACTCAAAAAGACAAAAACTTGAGTTCGACCCGAGAATCAGATGCAAGATTCATCACCTGAGAGGGAGAGTTCGTGAGAGACGAGTAGAACGAGCTTCGATTTCATGAAACCAAGAGGATTCTTCGCCGATCGGATCTTCACGTCGCTGCTCTCTGCCTTCTCCACAACGAATCTGCCGCATCTGTTTCCGCCAACACTGCAGGAATCGAAGGCGGATCTGACGAGAATCATTCCCACAGTTGATATAGATAAAACGAGCAGAATCATCAGTGGCCATCTCTTCTTCTTCTGCATTGTTACCCACACACTCGTTGATGACGACGGCTGCTTCCCCATTAGTTTCTCTCCTCCGGCTAGATTCACATCCTATGGTTTCCAAAGTTACAATCCATCTCCGCAATTCCAAGGATCTCTATGAAGAAAACTACAGAAATCGAGTGGGAATATTGGTAAGAAGAAGCTGCATCACTGTCTCAACTTCGAGTCGTTTTTAGGTAATACGAATGGACTGCTTGCCGTCGGACTGGTAGGTTATGAATGGGCCTAGAAGATCTAATATAATTGGTTTTCCATAAAAGGCCCATGTGTTTTTTTTCTCTCCCTTCTGTTTGGTTTTGCTGAAATTTCGCAAAGCATGATTTATAGGGGATCTATTGTCTTAGAGCACCTCCAATGACTTTCTACCAATTAGAAGAGTTACTAATATGTGTATATATATATTAATATTAATATTTAATTATGAAATTATTGATTATATAGAAAATTTAATTCAAATTTTTTTAAAACATTAATTTTAGATTAAGTTTCCTGTAAAATTAATAATTCTATAATTAAATATTAATATTAATATATATATATATACATATATATATATATATATTAGTAATCCCAATAGATAGATACTTATTTATGGTCCAACGATGTATGTGGCAGTAATGGAATTTACTTTTTGTTACCACGGCCATAACTTGTGGCTGTTTGATATTTTACTATTATAAAATGTTAGATGTCTATGCAATTTAGACCATTCTTAATTGTTTTTGCTATTTTTTCCTTTCTAATAAAATAATTCTATAATAAAGGTATATTTTAGTCTAATGGATTAATGTAAAATAACATTTTTAATTATAGAGTAAAAGTAAAAAATGTTATTTCTAAATACTATTATAAATCAAATATAGAGATGAGTTGAATATATTCTTAGATATTTAACAATTGGCATAGTTTTAACTCTTTTCTTTTTCTTTTCAAATTTAAAGGTCTTCGTTTCTTGCTGAGACCAGTTCCCCATTTATGAATCATCAACGTCGTCTTATATTATTATACCCTTAAAAAAACGCATCATAGTTTATTAACATTTACACCATCACATGTCGAAACCTATAAAAACCCATCTCAGTTTATTAACATTTAATCCTTCCCACACCAGCTAACTGCCTATATTATACTTTGAATAAATCAACATCCACGTGGGAACAGAGGCAATATAATCATCTCTCATTAGTGTAGCTATGAAAATGGTATTTACGTATTTATGCATTACGGAATATGCAAATACAAACATATACTAGTAATAGCTTAACATATATATATATATATATATATATATGTGTATAGCTCAAAGATTTATAGCTTTGAAAAATAAAAAGACAAGAAACTTAGAGAAAATTGGGTATAACAGAAGAGTAAGGAGGGGACTCACCAACTGGTTGTTAAGTCATTTAATCCTTCAATTAAGCAATTGAACACCCACCCACCTTTGTTTTTTTTCTTTCTTCTTCTTCCTTAGACCACTTTAGTATATTAGTACTTTGATTCCTCTAAATATATAGTTAGAATTTTTCATTTTTCTTTCATTATGTTATTCTCATACACTAACAGTAAACATTAATATATGGTATTACCATTGCATTATTGCCTTCAAACGTTTTTGTTTCTTTTTGTATTTAGTCACTAGTATGCGTCAGGTCAATGACGATTAGTGATTTGTATGTTCGCACGTGTTTATATAGGAATGGCTGGCACAACCGCACAAAAGAAAATCAACTAATTAATTTACACTCAACGCATAAGGTACATAAACTTCTACCGGAAAAGATTAAAAATTACAGGTAGCGTTTGTCAAAAAAATTCATTATTTTATTGTTGATAATATTGCTACAAAAGTTTGAATTTTAAAATTGGGTTGGTGTCTAAATGTCCCAATGATAAGAATATGAGTTGATTTTGTTCTTGTGGAGTGAATTTTTTTTGTTTATTTCATAATAATAATCGTTTTGCTCTCTCGGGATTGGTTCTCAAAATCTTTTATTTTTGTCTTGGACTGTTGGAAACTCCTTCTTGTGTTTCCTGATATAGCAGCCACATCCACACTCATCACAACAATCCCTCTCTCTCTCTTTCTCTAGGGGTTTTCAAAGTTCTCCAGCAGGTAGTTTCTCTTTTACCGTTAATCCAAGTTCTTGATTCTTGATTCTCACTTGGACAGGTTGTTCTGCACTTTATTTCTTGTTCTTTTTTACTTTATATCTTTCATATTTTCAACCTTCCTTTTTGAAAATTCTCCTATGAAGATGAAATCATCAAAAAATTAAAATAACACTTTACTTTTTCTATATGTAATAATTGATCTTCTCTGCTTTTGAGTTACTGAGTTGAGCTACACAACCTCTTTTACTCTGCATTTTATTCAATTTTTCCTGAATTAGGTTTTCTGGGGTTCTTCAATTCTTGAAGAAAAACACTTACTTTATCAAGAATTTGACCTTAATCCTCAGAAAGTTTGTTGCTTTCGAAACTGTTAATGATCAAACTTGTTTGGTATGAGGAGATTACGATGTTTTAACTTCAACTCAGACCTTACACGACTCTTCCTCTCTCTTTATTATTTTACTTTTGCAGGAACTCATTTCTTTCCGACCAAACTCATCGAGTTAAGACATTCCTGTAATAAAATTTATGCAAATTCAATAAAACAAAAAAAAAACATGGCGGTGTATTACTCAAGTAATGTCAATTGTTACCAGCAGCAAGAACCAATCTATCTAAACCATCAACAACAACAACAAGCTTCTTCTTCCTCCGCTGAACATGTTCGAAACGAGATGGTTTTCATTCCACCAACCACCAGAGGAGGAGGAGGAGACGTAGTAACGGGTCTTCAGAATCTCAACGGTGCCGTTTTAAGCAGCGATCTAAGCTTTCACGACGGTCAAGGACTATCTCTAAGCCTCGGCACTCAAATCTCTCTTCCTTCGTTTCACCATCAGCAATACCACCAATTGGGGTTCACCCCAAATTCTTCAATCTCGGTTAAGGAAACGCCACCGTTTAACGTGGAGGAAAAGAACAAAGAGATGTTGTTGTCGTTGTTGGGTTCATCTAATCCTTCCTCCGGTTATGCTGCTGGACTCTACAACCACTATCGGTATAATGAAACGTCAGGAGGGTTTATGAGCAGCGTTCTGCGTTCTCGGTATCTTAAACCGGCTCAGAGTTTGCTTGATGAAGTGGTTAGTGTCAAGAAAGAGCTAAACCAGATGAGGAAGAAAAACAAAGGTGAAGACTTTATCAATGGTTCCAAGGATACAGGAGGAGGAGGAGAGTTATCGATAGAGGTGTCTACAACTGAACGTCAAGAGCTTAAGAACAAGAAGAACAAGCTTTTGACAATGGTTGATGAGGTAACTAACTTAACTCACATCTCTTAAAACTTTAGTTCTGAGGATACTTTGCTTACTGTGGGTTGTGTAATAATGGTCACAGGTAGATAAAAGATATAACCAATATTACCATCAAATGGAAGCATTAGCTTCATCGTTTGAGATAGTAGCAGGATTTGGAGCAGCTAAGCCTTACACATCAGTGGCTCTCAACAGAATCTCTAGCCATTTCCGCTCTCTCCGCGACACTATAAAGAAACAAGTTGAGATCATCAGAGAAAAACTTGGGGAGAAAGAGTCATTAGATGAGCAACAAGGAGGAGAGAGGATACCGAGATTGAGGTATTTAGATCAACGGTTGAGACAGCAGAGAGCTTTCCATCAACAGCTTGGAATGGTTCGACCCTCTTGGAGGCCTCAAAGAGGTCTCCCTGAAAACTCTGTCTCTGCTCTTCGCGCTTGGCTCTTTGAACATTTCCTTCATCCGTATGTGTTTTCTTCTCTCACAAGTCACAAACCTTTTTCACTTTCAGATTACAGAACATTTTATGTTTCTTCTTGGCTGTTGTTTGTAGATATCCGAAAGAATCTGAGAAGGTGATGCTTGCAGAACAGACAGGACTGTCTAAAAACCAGGTAAAACCGATGTTTTTGTCTTCTCTTAAAATTGCAATCTTTGTGTTCTGTTTGAGTCATTCTAGTTTCTGGTATGTAATAAAGGTTGCTAATTGGTTCATAAACGCGAGAGTTCGTCTATGGAAACCAATGATCGAAGATATTTATAAAGAAGAGTTTGGTGATGAGTCTGAGTTACTAATCTCCAAGTCTTCTCAAGAACCTAACAGCACCAACCAAGAAGACTCCTCGTCACAGCAGCAACCAGAAGATAACAACAACAATAACTTCACTTATCCATCTGCAGACACAACAAACATTGATGATGAGCCACAACAACAACAACAAGAGATGAACCACCGGTCAGGGAATTACGAGACGCTAATGAACTATCAAGGTTTTGGTATGGAGGATTACCGTTACATTGGCGGGAACAACCAGCAAGACAGCAGATTCTCCAATGCCCATCACTTGCACGACTTTGTTGTTTGATACCACTATCGTTCTTGGAACAGGAGGACAATTGATTCTTGAGGCGCAAGAAATGTGCTTGTTTTGCAGTTTTTATATAGTTATTAGGCATATAATACACAACCCATATCTGTGGCGTATAGTAGGTTGCTTTTGTTTATATTACACTTTGTAACGCCAAATATTAATGTGTGTGTGTATAAGATTCATGGTGGGAATCAAGAATACTAAAAAAAAAAAGTGTGAACACCATTTCATTTTTAACATGTTGAAAGATTGTGAGCTCTTTTCATGACAAAAGTGTTAACAACACTAATTCAATAACATGTGACACGTATCTTGTCAGAGACGAGCTTTTCAAGTCGATGGCTTTGTTATCTCTCGTCAACGAGTATTTTCTCATTCCATTTCAGTACAACAATGGTTTTGCTTTCATTTAAGCCTGGAACCTGCATTTTCTTCTGCGGGTCAATCAGTTTCTTGTTTTAATTTGGTAATGTGTTAACATTATAGTTTATTTTTGTAGGTTACTGAAGATTATGGTGGCGCTAGAGTCAATGAGAAGTTGATGATTGTGTCGCTGTTGTTTTGTTCTGATTCAACTACAAGGGGATGTTTGTTCCCAACTTTCAAAGATTCCTCTAGATAAGCATATGACTGGATTGTAGAAACGACGTGATGTTCCAAGTTTAGTAAACAAAACGACGCTCAATCCCTTTTTTTTTTTTTTTTACTCAAAGCTGGAATAAAAGTTTCATCGTGAACTGCGTGTCCTCCGATTTCAATGGAAGTTCTTCAGTTGTCGCCGGAGATTCCTTTCCGTTTCAATCCTAGACCACTAAATTTTTCAAATCGTAGCAAAAACAACTTTCTCCGGCCATTATCAGCAACCAGCGATGCTCGATCCGGTACACAAGATTCAGAGTCCCGGAACCGGATGTTCGTTCTCGGGATGGGATTCGTTGGAGGCTTCTTTGCGGAAAAGCTCAAAGAAGCAGACTGGTATATGCTATTAATTTTCTCTCGTGTTCATATGACAATCAGATTGAGTGAGCTCTTTTCATAAGCTGATGTTAAACATTCTTGGGGAATGGTGGTGGTTTCAGGGTGGTTTCAGGGACTTGCAGGAGTGATTCGAAGAAGAAAGATTGGGAGAAGAAAGGAATCGATCTTCACCTATTTTCTGCAGATTCACCTGAGTAAATGTTTTAACACTATCACCAGCACTTTTTTTCCAATGTAGTAGTAATCTCGTAATGAATGTGATTGTTTATAACCAATCAGATGGAGTTTGCTAGAAACAGTGAAAGATTACACTCACCTACTCGTTTCCATTCCACCTTTAGCTGACTTTGGTGATCCGGTTTGCTTTTCTTTCCTCTGCTTTTATCGTTTCTCTTTGTTCAAACCTGTGCATTAACTAAGGTTGTCTTCTGATCACATGCAAAAGATGTTGCGGGATATAGAACTTATCAGAAACAAGCTTTCGAGTGGAAATCTTCAATGGCTTTGTTATCTCTCTTCTACAAGTATTACATCAATGATTTTGCATTCATTTGTAGACTAGAGAACCTGCATTTCTCTTCTTCTTGGTTTTTTAATTGGGTTAAAAGATGATACTTGTAGGTGTTTATGGAGATTATGGTGGTGCTTGGGTAACTGAAGAGTAAAGTTTTTATTTAATATTTTATATTGCAGCTCTCTCTTTATTTTATACTTTTGTCATAGTGAGTTTAAGGTTAATCCATCTATCTATCTTGTAGGCATCCCCCAAATCCTAAAACTCAGTCAGCGAAACTGAGGTTAGCTGCAGAGGAAGGATGGTTGAGTTTGGGGAGTGATCTTGGGGTTTCTACTCAAGTCCTTCGACTTGGAGGTATCTATGGACCTGGCCGCAGGTTTGTTCACAGCTTCTGCTTGTTATAATTGCCTAGGATCAGCATCTGATCCTTCCTCTAAAGGAGTGTTTCTTGTTGCAGTGCGATTGATACCTTGTTAAAGCAGCAGCATTTGTCTGAAAGTCAACTGAGAAGAGCTTCCCGGAGATTCACATCCAGAGTCCATGTTGAAGATATATGCCAAGCTCTTCAAGCTTCCATTAATAAACCATCATCAAGGTACATATATGTACATGTTCAATTTGTGAGATCAAATATGACGTGAGGCTGATGATTCGAGTGTTATGGCAGAGAGATCTACAACATTGTCGATGATGATCCAGCACCAAGGGAAGAGGTGTTTGAATATGCCTTGGAGTTGATTGAAAAACGTTGGAAAAAGAAGATCGAAACAAAACCATTTCTGTATGAGTCTCGGGAGCAGAGTTCATTGAGAGGCGAAAAACGAGTTAGTAACCAACATATGAAGAATAAACTAGGAGTCAAATTGCTTCATCCTTCGTACAAGTCGGGATTGCAAGGCATTGTCGAGAAGATGGACAACCCATTTTAAGCACGGATCAGAACAATACTGCTGAATAGAATCTATCACGACAAGAAGAAGGCATCATCAGTCTGTGAGAACATCAACGCCAGTGAGAATTACCATTGTTGATTTTGGATTTTACATCAGTTAAATAACTAATGCCATTGTTGAACTGTTTAGCGTCGTTTAAATAAAATCCATGTCTAAGAGTCTACTCCACTTGGAGCCTTGGTTTTAAAAAGCGATCGCTTCCCTCGCCATGGCGCATGGCGAGGTGTAGCGGTGTACTCATCGCATTACCACCGCAAAGCCATGCGAGACACACATGGCGCTCGCTTTTGAGCGCATTACTATTAGTTCTAAGGCCCCTCTAGCGACGCCCCATTGATTCTTCTTGAACCAACTTGTTTTTTACGTATCTAGGTTACTAAACCAACTTCGGTTAACACGTAAGCTGTGTCGTCTAATATAATCTATCGGCAAACCTAATCCAGTCTACTATATTATAATTATACAACCTCTAAATTTTTCATCAGCTCTTTCTTTATTGTTCTTCACTCTATTCGCTGCCTTAGCTCTTCTTTCCTTTTACTGGTTAGTTCCATGTTCTCATATACTATATTTTCTTATCAAGCAAAACTTTGTATCATAATGTAGAGTTTTAGGTTTTCTAGTTCTGCTCTTTTAGATTTTAGTACTTTTGAATTGGATTTTTGGTTTTAAGGTTTTATACTACCAATGGAATTGGTGTTTTGGTTTTCTTTTTATTGTCTTTATCAATGGCATAGCAAAACTTAGAGTTAGAAATAGATCATTAGTTCATTCCCGTTTTGCATGTGTGTTACACATGGCGATCGACTTGCCATCGCCATGGCGCTTGGCGAGAGTCGAGCACCTCATCGCTTTTGTTCGCCAAAACCCAGCTTGGAGCTGCTGATGAGCCAAAGTGCCATTTCATAGAAGACTTAGACGTGGAGCCTTTGGTAAACCATCCATCCCTATCACCGGACTAAAGTTTCTCGACTATAAATTCTACATATTTTTTTAATCATCACGATCTAAGAAAGCTTTTTACTAACTAGAGGTTAAATTTCTGCGGATTATTGGAAAAAGCACATGGTATATATATAACATTCAATGCTCACTGGTTAGTTAACTACTTTCTGCTTATACCAAGTTCAAGGAATATAACTAACTATATAACATGCAATGCACAAATATACTATATTCAAGAGAAAAACTACCCATGATTTTAAAATCTAAAAATATAACATGCAGTGAAAACAAGGAGTCAAATTCAGCAACCAATGCAGAAAACGGAGGACTCAATACACCAACTAATTGAAACGAGGCATGTGAAGATGCTACGTGTAATGCACAGACTGGGATCCAACGGCTGAGAGCGGTTTCAAATAGTTGACGGAGATGGTCGTCCATCATAACCAAGGGAGGCGGTTGGTAGGGCGAGCAGTTTGACCTTGCATGGCGTCTAGGCAAGAAATAAACAAAGCACAGCACAATAATTTTCTAACTAACTTTTAACAATTAGAAGTTGTGTTACATTTTGGATGTCTCTTAAATCTAGTAAAAACCTAGTATTTGTTGCTTTTTAAGTTTAGGAAATTTTATTTTTTAAGATAAGTATGTATGAGTAAAGAGAAAAGAAAATCAAGTTTTTTAGACTGATATAAATATAGGTCTAAAGGATTGTAGTTATTCATTCACATAATAATAATACAAATCTTAAATGAGTATTTGCCTCGGTTGGTTTTGTTTACTTTGCTTTCTTCAATTTTGATTGCTTTGCTTTACTTTGATTTTGTTTACTTTGTTTATTGATTCACGTTTGTTCACAGACAAGTTGGAACAATGAAAATCACGTGCTCTTTTGCATTTTGTCGGATTCATAGATACTTTGAATCACATGTTGAGTTTACTACGAGAAGCCGAGAACCACATAATGAAACAGGATAAGAAAAAAAATCACATACACTATCCTCCTATATACTAACAATTACAGACATTCGGTACATTCATCACCATTTCTATAAATCATACGTCTTAACACACTCTTTTTCTAGTATAATGCAAATGGCGACGATGGAGGACAGTGAGACGACGTTTTACTCAGCCGCAACTCCTTTGGCGTTTGAGAATGGCAGCCTTCCAACAACCGTGATCACCGCAGATCCGTCGGCAGCCGATTCGACCGCGCCTCCAAAGCCCGTAAGAATCACCTGCCCAACAGTGGCCGGAACTTACCCCGTCGTCTTATTCTTCCATGGCTTTTATCTTCGCAACTACTTCTACTCTGATGTTATTAACCACGTTGCTTCTCATGGCTACATTGTTGTAGCCCCTCAGGTATATATGTATTTCTTAAGTTTATTTATAATATAAAGTTTTTGTCTACTAATAATATATATAGCTGTTATTAGAACTAATCTATATAATTTTCTTCTCCTAATTAATAAAATATGTTTGAAATATAGTCGACTTGTATTTCATTTTTGAGGTGGTATATATGTATATCAAATAAAATACATGTTGTATATGCAAGTTGATTGTTACGTGAATTTATAAGCTAGACATTTAAATTACGTATTTATCAAACGGAAATAATAGCAATAGTTTTAATTATTTTAAATTTATAAGTTAGCCATTTAAATATCATTTGTTTTTTTTTGGTAGCTGTGCAAGATTTTGCCGCCAGGAGGGCAAGTGGAAGTGGACGATGCTGGAAAAGTGATAAACTGGACCTCGAAGAACCTCAAATCCCACCTCCCAAATTCGATAAACGCTAATGACAAGTACACCGCACTCGTGGGCCATAGCCGCGGTGGTAAAACCGCGTTTGCGGTTGCGTTAGGCCATGCCACAACACTAGACCCATCCATCAAGTTCTCAGCTCTTGTAGGAATAGATCCAGTTGCAGGAATCAGCAAAAGCATAAGAACCGATCCGGAGATCTTAACGTACAAACCGGAATCATTCGACCTAGACATACCGGTTGCAGTGATCGGTACGGGTCTAGGACCGAAGAGTAACATGCTGATGCCACCATGCGCACCAGCGGAAGTGAACCATGAGGAGTTTTATAATGAGTGTAAGCCTACGAAGGGACATTTTGTGGCTGCGGATTACGGACATATGGATATGTTGGACGATGATTTGCCAGGTTTTGTCGGGTTTATGGCGGGTTGTATGTGTAAGAACGGGAAACGAAAGAAGAGTGAGATGAGGAGATTTGTTGGTGGAATTGTGGTTGCGTTTTTAAAGTATAGTCTATGGGGTGAAAAGTCAGAGATTCGACAAATTGTGAAGGATCCTTCTGTTTCTCCAGCAAGGCTTGATCCTTCCCCCGAGCTGGAAGAGGCTTCTGGTTATCTCGTCTAGATTTGTGGTTATGTAATGTATTGGTATCCTCAGAGAGGCTATAAACTCGTAATAAACTTATTGCATGTTTCACTACTTTTAATAAACTAATTGAATAACTATCCTCCACATTATAAATAATATGTCCAATACTTATGGAATTGCAATACCACAAATTTTGAAAAAATGCATGGAAAAAATAAGTGCTGAAAATTCTAGTACAATTTTTGAGATCCAGAAAACATATATATGTAAATAAGAATTTAAAAGAAATAAAAATGACAGATACGTAGAACTCTAAACAAGGGTCCTAAGACCATCTCCATCCCCACTCCATATTTTACTCCAAAAATAGAGTGAAAAATGGAGTGTGAACAAAAAATAAAAATTTACTCCAAAAATGAAGTAATTTTTTATTTTTTGTTCATACTCCATTTTTCACTCTATTTTTGGAGTAAAATATGGAGTGGGGATGAAGATGTCCTAAAGAATGTGGCATATATGTTGACAAGAAAAGGAGTGGTGTATTTTTGAATTGGTTGTTTGCAAAATATCTTGCATAGAACTATATAATTGTGTTGTAAAAGAGATACGAAAATCTCATTTAAATTTTTGTTTGTTTGTATCTTTTCAATTTTTTTTTTTTTTTTTTGTATTGTCGCGACGAGATGGTCATAATAGATTCAAATGTGTGTAAAGAATCTCAAAATAGCAATGTTAGTAATAGAGACATAAACACATTAAATCTCGTTTTGTTTGTATTGTGGCGACGAAATGGTCCTTACAATTTGGCGAGGTTTGTTTGTGGTGATCATTTTTCTCCGAGGTTCACATGCATGGGTTCTGACCAGCAGACGATGAGAGGAGTTGCATCCGACAAACATGATTAATATTATCTCGAAAATACGATATGTACTTTTTATTGGGAAAAAAATATATAAAATGCCTTCTTGGTTAGAAAGTTGAACTTGTTATTTACTTATTACTTACCTAAAAGAAATTGTTATGGATAATTCAAATGTGGATGCTTCCATCTTTCGTAGTTTCTTTGGTTCGCAGTGAAGTAAGTAACTAACAAGTTACAGTACAAAAATGAGTTATTCTAGACATTACATTTGTATTCTTTGACAGGTACCAAATATATCATTCTTATTCACTTAACTTTCACATATAGTTAAGGGCAATTCTCTTAAATAGCCCTTTTTAAGTTTTTGTCACAAAAATAGACTTCAAAAAATAAAATGACCAAAATAGACTTTTTTTTTTGAAATTTTGATTTTTTTTAATTTTTTTTTGAAATTTGAAACCCTAACCCCAAATCCATCCCTTAACTCTAAACCCTAAAGTCCAAATTAGTTAATCCTAGGGGTATAAATGCAAAAAAATGAATTTTTTAGCTTCTAAAAAAAATATTTTAGTCATTTTCTTCCTTAAAAACTATTTTTGTGACAAACAAACTAAAAGAGGCTATCTAAAGGAATTTCTCTACAGCTAATCTATCCAATTTTTAATTAATAATGGTCAGATCATTACTTACATTACTATATAATTTATATATTCTTTTTTTTCAAACAAAAATAATTTATATTTTTATTAGATATGATGATCGAATTATTTCCAATATATTGATGGAAAAGTTTATAGACAATAATTTTACTATATAGTTATCGACAGACAATTTTAGATATATAACATCTATGATTAGATATATTATTTTTACAGTACACTACTACAATGAATGACTTTGCATTTACTTTAAATTTTTAAAAAGTTTTACATCGTATAATTTGCAACTATATTTTCTGTGAATTAAATTCATATTTAACATAATTTTTTAAAATTTTGACCACTAAACCACAGTGTTTCTATTTCGTAAAAGGTTGATTTAGCCAATTTTAAAAGAGAAGTGTATCATCCCTCACTCGCAACGGACTTGACATTTGCTAGCGAAGCTGAAGCCATTAACCCTATATCATTTGGGCCGATAAATAAAAATATGGGCCAAAGCCCATTTTGTTGACATTGACTTTCGAGCATACGAAACAGTCACACTCTCTCGTACATTTTATCTAAACAACCTTATCCAAACATACTGACACAAGCGCCGCACACGTGTCATCCATTCATGCAAAATTATTCGGCGACTGTTACTTGATGACTTGTCAGTTTTTCACGAGTTACCTTCCGCGTCATCATTGCCTACGTAAATTCTCCGTCTTACCCTTATCCACGAACATAAGCAAAAATATGCAAGCAATTGATGAAAAGGGTAAATTCGTCAAACACGGGTCGAATAAAAAAAAATATCTTTCTTATTTTATCGTCCGTTGATCTGTCTGTCTATGCAGGATGATACTTCCTTTAGTCCTCTGTTGAATCATCCAATTGGAATCTTACGAAAATTTTGAAGGTAAAAAGGTTCAACTCTTTCGATTATATGTTCATCTTACAGATCCAGCTACGATATAATATAATATTATATTATAGGTTTCTTCTTTTGATCGAGAATACACACTGATCGTTGAGATTATTTATATTAGCTGTTATTCTTTTGTGTGTACTGTGATTCATTATTTTTGTATGTGTTGTGCATGGAAGATGAGTTCGCTTCAAGCACCGATCTTTTGCCCTAGTGTTCGTCCCAGACAAGTGGGTTTGTCTGCTTCACTTGTCAACTGCTCTGTTTCGAGACCTAGGCTGCTTCTCAGAAATCAGTTTTGGGGTACTCAGACCAGAAAGTCCCAGTTTGGTACAGTCACTCTGATGGTACGGAGGTGTAAGAGTATAAAGTGTCTTTTCAGCTCGCGTTCTGATGGTACTGGAAGCACAGCAGAGAATTTCAACGAGAATGATGAAGATTATGTCAAGTCTAGTGTACTTGAAGCTGGTAAAATAGTGATTAAAACCACCATCAGTGTTGATTCTTGTCATTGATATCTTCTTCTTTGTGTGTTTTTTTTAGTTGAGGTAAGAAGTGGACCAGATGGTTTCATGGTGAAGATGAGAGACGGTAGGCAACTTCGATGTGTCCATAATAATCCTCAGGGAGGGAATCTTCCGAGTTATGCTCCACATTCTGCTATTGTGCTGAAAATGGAAGATGGAACTGGTCTTCTTCTTCCTATTATCGTCTGTATGTGATCTCTCACACTCATTTTTTCTTTTGTTTGTAAGCTTCATTTGTGTTGAGTATGTTTTTGAATCTCCTCCTCCTTTGTATTGGTTTTCATTGCAGTGGAGATGCCAAGTGTGTTACTGATGGCAGCATTGACGAATGTGAAAATAGTACGTTTCTTATATTATTATTATCTGCAGCTTCAGTTTGAATCAGTGGAGAGTTTATGAACAAACAGAGGGTTAATGTTGTGTAGGCAAGGCCAACTATGTACGAAGTGGTGATGGAGATGGTAGAAAAAATGGGTTACGAGGTAATTAGCCTTATGGTTCCTCTCACCTTACCTTTCTTTTTTTGATTACAAATACTTATATGAAGAAAGTAACCAACTTTCGCTGCAGGTTAGGCTTGTTAGAGTCACTACAAGAGTTCACGAGGCGTATTACGCACAGTTATTCCTTTCAAAGGTTTGCAACTTCTGGTCTACAAATGCATCTTTCCATTTAGGTTCTCATTTCCATTTCTTGTGCTAAGGCTGCTCTGAATGAGGATTTGCAGGTGGGTGATAAGTCGGATTGTGTCAGCTTCGATCTACGTCCTTCAGATGCTATTAATATAGCTGTCAGATGCAAGGTATAGTTATATTACCACAACCAATATTACTCAACTGTTTCTATTGAAGGGGAACAGTTCACTCTACATGGGGATCATCTTAACCACTCTTGAAAAATGATGCGACTCCTCACTCTTTAGGTACCTATCCAAGTCAACAAGTTTCTAGCATATAGTGATGGAATGAGAGTCATCGAGTCTGGAAAGCTATTAAAGCAAACACCTGCTTCAGATGGTCTATTACATGCTGAACTAGACCGGTAATTCTATGTCGCTATTGAGATTAGTCATTTAAAGATACCTTTGCTCGTGAGATTGACAATTAGGAACTTAACAAAAACGTTGTGTTGTTTTTCCTACTTGTGTAGGCCAAATGGTCAGACTTGTCTTGATACAAAAGAGTTTGATCTCTTGAGCAACATGATGCAAGCTGTTAATGAAGAACGGTATGATGAAGCAGGTATACTTTTTAAAGATGTGTATGTTGAAGCACCCATTCCTCATGAAATCCTATGAAATCCAGTGTTCAAAATCTGTAGTGATCTTGGTTCTCTGTTTATTGAAATGTTCATATCAGCAAGTTTCTGGGGTTTATGTTGTTGAGTGAAAGAATCATAGATCAATTATCTTTGTGTTGGTTTCAATGTGATGTTGCAGCTGAGTGGAGAGACAAGCTTGGCCAGTTTCAAGCAAAACGCAAACTAAGGAAATACACATGATGGACAGGAATGGTAAAGAAACAAAAGGCTCATTCTACTTTGGGTTTATAGGCAAACTAAAACTAGTAACTTATGTTGTGTGTTTGTTTCTTTTTACTGCAGAGCAGTTCGGAGACAAAAGGTATTTATAACTAATAGTAATTATGTAAATAATAAAGAAGCCATTGGTAGAAGCTGCGATCAAAGGGATGGAAATGGGAGGCTTCCAAATTGCAAAATAAATAATCTCTTCCGTGTGATGGAGAATACTCGTCTATCATACACTCGTGCACGTTAGTATGTTCCCGAAGATAAAAGACCAAAAAATCTTTGTATGTAGTGTTATCGTGCGAAATCAGTGATGTGTACATAATATCATTACATTTATCATCTCTCGTAATTAAATTAATAAAATTTTAAATGGAAAATGATTTCGTTTTTGTCAATTTGTCCTTAGCGCATTATTTGTAGATTCCGGGTTACCGGAAGTAGGACCGCACGTATATACATATAAGAAAATTATTTGATGTCTACGACAGATTATTATTAATGCAAAAAGCCAAAATTCAACAGATTCTGAAAAAACAAATAAAAAAGGGAAACAAGGTCATAATCGAACAGAAGTGGGTTCCGGCCAAGAGCTTCACACGTGTCTTTGATGTCTGAAGCAAATAATAACAAAAACAAACCGCTGTTAGATTGTGATAGTAAATAAAATAAAATAAAAATATCAAAAAGAAACGAAGAGGCAGACGAAAGGGAAGAGAAGAGACAATATTCAAACATTGATGGCAGAGCTTTCTTTGTATTTCCCGGCGGCCATGGAAATAAATCATTTATTTCAACATTAATTACATCATAACTGCACAAAAAAACTTAAATTTCCTCAGTAACTTCTTCATCTACCGTTTCACTCTCTCTGCTTTCTCTCTTCCTTCTGAATTGTCAAGGCTCGTCGACTCTTCAACTTCGATCCGTTCTCATCATCATCATGTCTGGTCCTCTTGATCGTTTCACAATACCCTGTAAAGTCTCTTCTCACATCTCTTCATCGTCTTCTGTTTAGCAGTTTCTCTATGGTTTACGGTTACTACTAAATCGGTTGTAATATGTCTTGAGAGTGAAGTTATGTTTTACTAGGAGTTATGTTTTTTAATATGAACCTTGAAATGTTTTCCTCTCAAGGTTTTGAAGGTTTCTCCAGCAACGATGAGAGAAGAACGAAGTCAGATTTCGAAGTTTCAGAGGAGGAGAAGAAAACTAGAATCGGAATCTTCAAGAAGAAAGCATCAAAGGCTTCTAGCAAACTAAGACGTTCTCTGAGCAGGAAGAGGAGACCAAGCAAGGGAAGAAGCATCGATCGGACTCCATCTCTTACCTTTGAAGACATACATGATGTTGAGGAGTTGCGATATGTTTCTGAGTTCAGACAGTCACTCATCTCTGATGATTTGCTCCCTCCAAGTCTTGATGATTATCACATGATGTTGAGGTCCTTTTTTTTTTTAATTTCCTTATATGATGGGTTCTTATGAGGATGATGAGATCATGCCTATGTTTTGATGTGGAGTAGAGAGAGACCACTTGTTTGTTTTCATGACATTTCTTCTTTCTGTAGATTCTTGTATGCTAGGAGATTCGATCTTGGAAAAGCAAAGTTAATGTGGGCTAACATGATCCAATGGAGAAAGGATTTTGGTACAGACACCATTTTGGAGGTAGGAAGTTTTTTTTTCTTCATGTGTTGCATAAAAATAACATATTGTGTGGATTGTGTTTGCTGACTGATGTCTTCACTTGGCAGGACTTTGAGTTTCCTGAACTAGATCAAGTTCTAAAATACTACCCCCAAGGATACCATGGTGTTGACAAGGAAGGAAGACCTGTTTACATTGAAAGATTGGGAAGAGTCGACCCTTGTAAACTCTTGCAAGTCACTACATTGGAAAGATACCTTAGATATCATGTTAAAGAGTTTGAGAAAACTGTTACCATCAAGTTTCCTGCTTGCTGCATCGCTGCTAAGACACACATCGACTCCAGTACAACTATTCTTGATGTTCAAGGCGTGGTACATGCCTCTCTCTTCTTCTTTTTTTCTAACGAAGTCTTCTTTGTATTATTTGTTGATAAAATATATTTTTGCAGGGATTAAAGAATTTTACTAAATCTGCGCGGGATCTTATCACCCAGCTTCAAAAGATTGATAATGATAACTATCCTGAGGTAATATCTCTGCTCCTACCATTCATTTTCTCATAAGCAAAAACCTATTTTTTGAACATAGTTTACTAACATGTGTTATGACATATATATGTGGCAGACACTTCACCGTATGTTCATCATTAATGCTGGCCCTGGTTTTAAGCTACTTTGGGGCACTGTGAAATCGTTTCTTGATCCAAAGACTGTCTCCAAGATAGATGTAACTTACATCCTTTGTTTCTACATATCTACTTCAACATTTTTTTTCCTTGTGGAAGACGTAATTGCATCAGTGTGATTCTAATAGGTCCTTGGGAACAAGTACCAGAACAAATTACTTGAAGTGATTGATGCGAGGTAGGGAGTCTTAAGAGTCTCTTAAGTACTTGAGTTTATTGTATCGTCTGACCATATTTTGAAATTATTCAGCCAGCTGCCAGATTTTCTCGGTGGTACTTGCACTTGTGCAGATCAGGGAGGCTGTATGAGATCTGATAAAGGGCCGTGGAAAGACCCTGAGATACTAAAGGTGGAGTGATTGTTTCTTGTTTGTTCGTTATGTTTCTGTTTTGCATTCTAATGATTTTCTCAGCTTTTCATGCAGATGGGTCGCAGTGGTGGGACGTTCTGTAGGCATGCTGGTGCTCAAATATCTCCATCTGATAAGCAAACATATTATGGGGTAAGGGTTTTCTTTTTGGTAGTTGGAACATAAAGTTTATTAGACTGTAATAGTATATCCTTGTTTGGTTCAGATGAAAGCTAGTGACACATCAACAGCAGAATCAGGGTCTGAAGTAGAAGAGTTGGCTTCACCTAAAACATATATTACTAATCATGTACCTAAGTTAACTCCAGTTACTGAAACTGTAAGCGTTCAAGTTGCATCACAAACGTAGTTTTTAGTTTTTACCGGACCTGACGTGCTAATTACGCTATTATTATAGGTCAAGGCCAATGGTAAAGTAAGTCCTAGTGTTTTATCCGAGTATGAAGACTGTGTGCCAATGGTGGACAAAGTTGTGGATGTTTCTTGGCAGTCACAAGAGATAACAAATGTTTCCAAAGGTTAGACTGGAAACCAAATTGTTATTATATTTCTAAATGGTCTAAGACATATAATGGAATGTGTTACAGGTTCGGAATGTTTGGGGAGAATAGGAAAGGTTAGTCATATCTGGATGTGGCTAACTGCGTTCTTCATGAACGTCTTCGCACTCTTCGCTTCTCTGACTCTGCCACAGACTATGAGGCATTCACAGTTGATTTCCTCAAGTGCTAGAGTCGATGAGCTGTGTGATGAACGAGATGCAAGGGAATCTCGTCCTCCTTCGCCTTCTTGTCCAGTTACTATCGATGAAAGAGTCATCATTTCCTCTGTTGTAAGCAGGCTAGGCGATCTCGAGAAACAGATAGAAACCCTTCACTTGAAGAAATCCGAGATGCCTCATGAGAAAGAGGAGTTACTCAATACTGCTGTTTATCGCGTGGATGCACTAGAAGCAGAGCTCATCAACACCAAAAAGGTATGACCATCTAATGAGCTGATTCTAAAACTCTTGAAAGATACTGATAATGAGTCATTAATTATGAGCCTTGTAATGACCTAATATCGGTCTTGAGCAGGCATTGCACGAGGCTTTAATGAAGCAAGAAGAACTTTTGGGTTACATAGACCGGCAAGAGGAAGCTAAGTACAAGGTTAGTCTCCTTTTGCAGCCAACTTTTCATTGCAATATCTATATGGTTTAAATGATTGAGCATATGATACAGAGAAAGAAGTTCTGCTGGTGAAGTGAAATCAAGTTTCGAGTTAATTAGCAAAGAGTGCATTGTTCAGGGGTTTAGTTGGTTACAGAGAAAAGGTTGTAGTGGATTTTTATGTAATATAAGATAAGAAGAAACTTGCAGTGAGATTGTAGTTTAAATCCAAGTCCTGTTGAATCTGCACAATGATACTATCGAATGTGTGAATTATTGGTGTTTGCCACATTGGATTCTGTATTAAAAGTTCAAAAGTAAGAAAAATAAAGGAAAAGAACAAAAAAAAAATCAAGTGATTTGTGACATGGATTGCATAGATGTACCCTTGCAATTGACATTACTCTTTCTTTTAACTGTTTAGTTGTCGACAGAGAAGAGATTAATGAAAGATTGCGAGGCCTATCGGTCCACATTTGGAGTCCAGTATTTTCTAAAGCCCACAGTTACATTTACAAACTAGGGATGGGCAAAAATAAACTAAACCAAACTAAACTAAATCTAAACCAAACCAAACTAAACCGAATTAAAATAAACTCAAACCAAACTCAATCCGAAGTTACTTTGGTTTTAATTGGGTTGAGTTTTATAAAACCCAAATTAACCAAACCCAAAACTAAATCGATATCCCCACCCCTATTACAAACCGTGGTCCAGCTCATGTAGGTAGGGTTTCTGCATCTTCAAACTGGTAGCCGGAAGGAAACACAGAAGAGAAAGATTTTGTGTTTTCGAAATTGAAGCTTGGAAGTTATCTAATTTGTGGCGATCCTTGTTGGAATTTGGAAGATGTCGGATCTTCCAAGAGATTTAGCAGAGGAGACGGTAAGATCTAGGAGAAGATTCCGATCCCTATCTGCTTGCAAAAAGTCGAATGATTTACCTGCAAAATTAACGGCGGAGATGCTCTCGTCGTCTCCGGTGAAACCCATGAGAATTTTCCCATCTGCTTCAAAAAAGTTGAACACTTTATCCAGCTCGACTATGGTAGATCTTCCAATAGATTTGGCAGAGGAGGTGTTCTCCAGGCTTCCGTTGACATCTTTGAGAGGAGCAAGATGTACCTGCAAAAAGTGGAACTACACTTTAACCAAAGATGAGACCTTTTTCAAAAAGCACATCGGTGAACAAGCAGCAGCATCAACGGCGGTGGTCATGGTGATGGAGTTTCGAGTTTATTTGATGGCTCTCAATCTCCACGAAGACCCATCTATAACCTGTCAAGGTAAACTTACTAGCCTTGACAATTCAGATCGAGTTGATATATCACTAGTCTATCACTGCGACGGTCTATTGTTATGCATCTCAAAAGACTCCGCTAGATTCGTTGTCTGGAATCCATACACGAGCCAAACCTTGTGGCTCGAGCCCCCAACTCCTCACCCTAGATTGGACTTGTATTCCTATGCTATAGGATACGTCGAGGAGGATAGCAAATCATCATGCCGCCGCAGCTACAAGATTTTGAGATTTGTTGATCCTCTCAGCAATGAATTTGTAGAGTATGAAATCTATGACTTAAGCTCTAATTCCTGGAGGGTTCTTGATGTCACTTCCGACTGGCATATACGGTCTTATGCACGTGGCGTGTCTCTCAAGGGAAATACTTATTGGTTTGCTCGAGAAAGGTATCCAGCTAAACCACGGTTTGGAGAACCTTATGAGGTTGCTGATTTCTTGATTTGTTTCAATTTTACAACCGAGAGATTTGGTCCGCGTCTTCCTCTGCCCTTTCACACTGGGTTTGAGTGTACTGTGACTCTTTCTAGTGTTAGAGAGGAGCAGCTTGCCGTGTTGTTTCAGCTTGATAATTCGTTGCACATGGAGATTTGGGTTTCGACCAAGATTGAGCCCCAAGAGGTTTCGTTGAACAAGTTGTTCTTGGTTGTGAATATGGAACCGTTCTTAGATTTTCAGTTTGGAATTTCGCAAGGAAGTTTCTTCATTGACGAAGAGAACAGAGTCGTTGTGGTTTTTGATAAAGACACAGGTATGGGCTTCACTCGGAACATAGCTTATGTCATTGGAGAGGGTGGATATTTCAGACAAGTAGATCTGGGAGAATCTATAGAATATCATCGTCCATTTGGGTGCTCATATGTTCCAAGCTTGGCGCAAATCAAACAATGAGACCAAAGAAGAATTAGATTGTTTATTAGTTCAATATCTAATGTCTTTTTTGGACCAAAATAAGACCATCATGTTATTATTATATTATATAAATATCACAAATGTCATTGTAAACCAACAGAAACAAAATTATAAACATTATTGGAGTACAAAAAATAATCTACAAATTTTCAATATAAAATTTTCTTCTGTTCTACTTAGCAACACCTTGAGATTCTGTTTCCTTCAAGTTTAGATATGCCTCTTCTTTTTTCTTCTTTAAACCCATCCTAAGGTGAGGATGGGTTTGAGGTTGATGAAAGGGTTTGAGATTGATGAAGAAAGGGAGTATGATAGCTTGTTGAGTATGGTTGCTTGTTTCTTAAGATGCATGTTGATTGTTGACAATTGTATGTGTTCGTGTGTGTAGCATACTCATGGTAGGAATAGTTGCTTACTTTATCTTTTCGGTTTTCAGATTTCGAAGTGGCTTTTGTCAAGATCACTTGAATAATGAATAGAAATGATTTTTGAGTTAAGTTTCGTATGCAGAAAATTAACGCTGATACGCTCTCTTTGCTAAGCAAGAGACTTTTGATATACAAAGTTTTTTTTTCCTGAAAAGCAAAACGAAAAATAACTATTTTATATACAAATTTTTAATGCAATAGCTTGAAAGTGGACTTTTCATAGAGTAGAAAGTTCTTCAGGTTTGTTGACGAAATTTAAAAGTTTATATAGTTTTCAAGCTGCATACATTATAGATATAGACATAAAGTAATATTTACACTCTTTGCTTCTCTGACTCTGCCACAGACTATGAGGCATTCACAGTTGATTTCCTCAAGCGCTAGAGTCAATGAGCTGTGTGATGAACGAGATGCAAGGGAATCTCGTCCTCCTTCGCCTTCTTGTCCAGTTACTATCGATGAAAGAGTCATCATTTTTCTCTGTTGTAAGCAGGTTAGGCGATCTCGAGAAACAGATAGAAACCCTTCACTTGAAGAAATCCGAGATGCCTCATGAGAAAGAGGAGTTGCTCAATACTGCTGTTTATCGCGTGGATGCACTAGAAGCAGAGTTTATCAACACCAAAAAGGTAATGAGCTGATTCTAATACCCTGAAAGATACTGATCTTGAGCAGGCATTGCACGAGGCTTTAATGAAGCAAGAAGAACTTTTGGGTTACATAGACCGGCAAGAGGAAGCTAAGTACAAGGTTAGTCTCCTTTTGCAGCCAACTTTTCATTGCGATATCTATGTTTTAAATGATTGAGCATATGATACAGAGAAAGAAGTTCTGCTGATGAAGTGAAATCAAGTTTCCGAGTTAATTAGCAAAGAGTGCATGTTCATGGATTTGGTTGGTTACAGAACAAAGGTTGTAGTGGATTTTTTTTGTATATAAGATAAGAAGAAACTTGCAGTGAGCTTTTAGTTTAATCCAAGTCATTTGTTGAAATCTGCACAATAACACTGTTGAATGTTTGAATTATTGGTGTTTGCCACATTGGATTATGTATTGAAAGTTCAAAAGTAAGAAAAATAAAGGAAAAGAACAAAAAGAAAATCAAGTGATTTGTGACATGGATTGCATAATGCATGTCCTGCATGTTAAAAGTGGACTCATCGATAATCCACATGTTTGATATGACCAAACTAAGGACTTCTCGCAAGTTTCAGGTACAGATTATTAACCTCTTTTAATTGTAAAATGTTAGTACAATTCTCCCTAAAAATAAGGAATCATCCATCACAATCCAACACAACAATCGTTTCTTTTTGCTATGAGTTGCGATGCATCAAATTAGGCTGAGCCGAATGTCAACAAAAATGTGAATGGGATCTTGATATAGTACAACATGGTTTGACATAACAAGATATATATTAATTAGGTTATGTCGGGTCTCTCTCTAATTTAAACCAAACTTAACTGACTTTTTTTTTCCAACCACAATAAAATCAATTAAAAATGCATTTCCTTTCTTTTTCTTTTTATGAGGCGACGCCTTTGTAGTTTGTATCCACAAAATTTAAAAAAATCAAGAGTGATGTTTTGTTTAGTACAAGGAGTTTGGTTCATGATTAAGAGATTTGTGTACTATGAGGTTTAGAATTCAACCAAATCGTACAAAATGTTTCACGTCGAGTGATTACAAGAGCTAGCTAACTAAAGTATGTTTCACGTCGAGTGATGCACTAGCCAATAAAACCGTACAATTATGTCTATTATTATGTATTCTACTGTTAGATATTATGATCATCTAATTGATTTTAAAAAAAAATCTGAATGCAATCTACTATAGTAAAAAAACACATTCTTATTTACAAAGCAAATGGAAGCTTGCGGAAAATTCCTTCAATGGTTTGCTCACTCCCATAAGTAGTCTGTATTGGCTCTTAGCTTCCAGTTTATTTTTAGAAGTCGGCCAGGTGCTTGTAAAAAGAAAGAAAAATACGTCATATTTTTTTACTTCTTAATTACCAACTTTGTACTTTGATTCGTTTTTCATCTTATAATCTTATTGCGGATCTATTGGCAAAGCAAGCTATGTTTTTTTTTATGATATTCGATTAATAGTAGAGTCCAAAGTTGGACAGGACAGGAGTGCAAGTTGGTCATCGTGTAACTTTGTAAAACTACATCTTTTGATCAATAAATTTGATTTTCAATAAAAACACTACATGTTTTGGAATTTGAGTTGTTGGGGTTTCATACTCTCTCTTTTTTTGTTTGCCTGTGGTCATTCATCGATAAGGCACGAAAATTTACTAATAATTAAAGGGAAATTTGCAACAACAGATTAAGGGTGGATAATTCAGTTATATTTAAAATATTATTTAGGTTATAGAAAATTAGATTTAATTCAAATCAAACTATAGTTTGGTCTAGGTTTTTGGAGTTTGAGTCTTTTTGGATTCTAAAAATAATTATTTATTCAAAATTAAATTATTTATTTTTGTTTTGTAAAAAACAAAACAAATAAAATTTGATAGTTTTTCTTATAAAATTTATTTTCAATATATCTAATTAAAATTATTAATGAAATAATTTTTAGTTAGTTTGGTTTGAGTTATATTTTTGTTTTATTTTGTTCGGTTTACATATTTGGTACATAAATTTATCTTATTCGAAGTATTTTATAATTTAGGTTATATTCGGATTCAAAAAAAAATTGGTTCATATTTGAATTTTTTTATTTAGCTAAGATTTGTTTTTTTTTCCAAATTAAACCAAAGTATGAATCTTTAATTTAATTAAGTATAAAGCTTTAACAAAATTTAATCCACTAAATATTTATTATCAGTTTTGAAATATCTTAATTTCAGTACATGAACTTTGAATCTTTGTAATATCAATTAAACTTATGTAGTCCAATCAGTGTGCCAAAATTATCACACCAGTGACCAGACACATGCATGTTTTGCCTTGCCTTTGATAGTTTTCTTTTTCTCGCCAGAACTAAGGCCATCATTATTGGTGTGCCTTAAGGAAGCCCTTAAGGGAGGGACGCACGGAGACCGAGGGAGAAAACTTAGGAAAAGCCCTTATCTAAGGGCTGTCCCTTAGTTTTTCATGAACAAAAAAAAAAAAAAAAAAAAAAAAAAAACTTAAGGGACTTTTTCCCGGGACCACCAATAATGATGCCCTAACCAAACAAGCAAGCAAACACTGAGTTAGACTAGTGTCCTCTCTTTCCCAATCATCTATAATCAACTCGAAAGGTAGCTTTATTATTTATGACGTATTCAAATATGAATAAATAATTAAATGCTTTAAATTAAATCAGTTTAGACAAAATCATCCTTTGCTTTTATTTTCTGAAGTCTCAACAAGTTTATAAGTTATCCCCTTTCTAAATAACGTATTCTGAAATGACATGTTACGCACTTATCCAGACCTGCACTTATCCTTGCAATATCTTCAAAATAAAACAGCATATGGCAACTGTTAATCATGTGACTGGAGATATTTTATCTATCATATTTTTTTTTAAAAATATAGCTTTTCTAATATTTATTTAAATAGATTTAAATCTGTAACACTGATTTAAGATAATTAAACAAATACAGGGTATAGAAAGACTTATAAGACATGTTAACATAAAAAGAAACACAGCTCAACAGAAGTAAGAATTTATATTAAATTAAACAATTCCAATTATATATAGCGAGAAAGGGGCTCATCATCAGAATGTGAAGCAGAATGTACACGTGAAATTACTACCTCATTTGGCAATCTATTCGCGTTAGAAAATTGCTTGGCAGCAAATCCCACGTGGTTCACCAAAACTTGTTTATTTATTTTTCATTCAATAATTTATTAATGAAATTAAAATATACAAATGGAAACGATAGAAAAGTAGCTTGATATTTTGTTTGAAAGAAACCAGTAGATAAAATATTACTGTTAGTTTCGATACTATATAAATTCGTTCTTAAGATACCATAGACTGTATCTTAACTGTGGAACAGGTAAAAAACGTGACAAAATTGATAATGCTTTCTCACATATGTTTTTCTTGAGGAATAATCCGAATGTCATTTTTGAAAATATATGATGTTCCACGAATCGTATGCCATGGGGTCCAAGAGAAAATAAAACAAATCGTATATATTTTTAACTCGGATCTTTATTCGGTTTATATTAATAATAATTTGGGATTTGAAACCTTTATATGCCATATCGTATACTTCAGAGCACTGAGTTGTGCTTATATTGATCACACGCATGACGAGGTCTAACGTTTTTGAGGTTTGAAACATTTTTTTAAGAATTGTAATAATATTTTTTTTTCACAATTTAAGAATCCCGTGACTATGTAAAAGTTTTAAGAGTCAATAACTCAATATCAATATTTTATTGGGCTGTGCTCATATCCGGTTCGGAACACACAAGTTCTTATGTGTTGACATTACTATTCCCTAACTAACACAATTTATACGTAAATATGGGACCATAAACGCACATACAAGATAAATGACATGTGAAGTGACCTAAACTGTTTTTTTCTTGCATGCCGTAAATACTCGAAAAGACAAAACCGATTTAATTAATAATCCCTCCATATTAGTTGTTGTTCTACGTTTATGTACATTGATTAAAAAAACATTTAATTTTATATTTTTTAAAATAAAAATATTATTACCAATACACATAACTATATATCAACCAATAGAAAAATAGAATATAGAATATTATCAATAAATTTTGCATTGAAAACCAAAAACGACATTTATTTTGAAACAAAAATTATACTCCATAACAACAAGTAATTTGAAACGGAGAGAGTACAATATAAGTTTATCTGTAGCATGCAGTCGATCAAGACAAATCCTCAGGCCCGTCAGTTAAAATCAATCAGTTAACTGTAGTTTATAATTGTCTGCTAATACATGCTTACTGGAAATATATCAGTATTGGTTTGGAACTTTGCTAATAAGATTTTCTTCAAAAACGAAAACTTTGCCAATAAGATTATTAACAACTTAATCATTCTTACCTAACTATTAATCAATAACAGAAAAGTCTTTTAATTTTGTAGACCTAACGAAAAAGAAACGTTTCCATATCCAAAAGATACCAAATAGAACACTACGTTATTCTTCACCCATGTGTTTTGGGTATATATTTTCACATTAAAATAACTCTCATCTAATTCAGTATTCCTTAAGCTTATTAAAAAAAATCATTTTAACACCATGGACCCTGTAAATGAAAATAATGAAAATATCACTAATTTCTTATACTGTTTCCTCCATTCAGTCTATACAAAATTACATGATTTTCAGATATCCGGATCCATCGCAGGTCTAATACTAAGAGTATAATTAACCCAAGAACTCTATGAGGGATTCTTGTAAAAAAATTTAAAAAATAAATAAAAATCAAACCAATCACAGGTCGCTACGTATCAGTGGAATCCGCGAACAATGAAAAAAACCCATAAGAACCGGTTCTTAATTAACAATTTTTGAAACTGATTCTTACACTATTTATGAGATTCATCCCTTAAGAATCCCCTAAAAGACTCCTTTAATCATGGTCTAAGTAACACACAAAGATTAGGTCCCTTAACTATTATCATCGATCAGTATTATGTAAATGTACGTACGAGTAAGAGAAGAACAAATAATTCTCAAAAAAAAAAAAGAAGAACAAATACTAAGTGGACCCAACCTAAAGCGACCAATTTCCATGAGTGAATGTTTCTTAATATTTAAAAGACCCAATTAATATTATATTAATCTTTTTGCTTTATTATTTTCATAAATTCCATGATAGACCACTATTAAGAATTGTCTTGGCCATTGGTTCTTGCTATTTGCTTTCCTTTACATACGGATAAAAAAACTGTACGATCTTTTTCCGGTTTGTTGTCTTCGAGGGTCATATGAAATCACATGTGGTTAATAAGAATCTATATATCTTTTACCCAAACTAACACAATACAATTTAGTTTTTCTTTTCATTCACGTACAGTTATTGGAAGGTGAAGTACTTGATTTCTTCCATATTATCCCAATACATAATAACAACTTATAAGTCTAACCGTATCCAAACGTAGCACTTCAATCTGATTGGATGAATATTGGAGTTAATTATATTCTAAATCACCTGAAATGTACATAACTAGGAATGAAAAATCAAATTGTGTTATATTACTAATTTTTTTCTAATCTAGAATGACTTGTAACCCTCACAGGCTTTCAAATCACCTTGAAATTTTTTGATATAAAGGATATTCGTAAGAGGAGAGCACTATGGAGAGATAAACTCAACGTACATAAGATGCATGTGGCTGTGTCTGTTATAGAACTGCTCTCTTACCATACTTACCCTATTCCCTTATATATACCAACCCAATATCACTTATTTTCTTCATTAATTAACCTTCTGCCTTAGAAATTAAGAGACACAGAGAGAGAAATGGAAGTGATGCGAATTCTCCACATGAACAAGGGAAACGGTGAAACAAGTTATGCCAAAAACTCCACCGCTCAGGTTAAATCTTTGTATAAAAAATATTCATAGTAGTCATGTAGTATATTTTGTAATGTCAAATTCCATCTATATTTTTATATTTATTTTGGTTCTAGACCAAAAAATTTAACAACACATGTGGATAATGTTAATGTAACTCGCAGAGCAACATAATATCTCAAGGCAGAAGAGTATTGGACGAGACCTTGAAGAAGCTAATGATGAGCAGTTCTGAAACTTCGAGCTTTGGGATCGCAGACTTAGGCTGCTCCTCCGGTCCCAACAGTCTATTGTCCATCTCCAATATCGTAGACACGATCCAAAACTTGTGTCCTGACCTCGACCGTCCTGTCCCTGAGCTAAGAGTCTCTCTCAACGACCTTCCTAGCAATGACTTCAACTACATCTTTGCTTCTTTGCCAGAGTTTTACGACCGGCTTAAGAAGAGAGAAAATGGTAATAAGGCGGCTTTAGGTTTTCAGCGAGGAGGAGGACATTGTTTTGTGTCGGCGGTTCCTGGATCTTTCTACGGACGTTTGTTTCCTAGCAGGAGCCTTCACTTTGTTCATTCTTCTTCTAGTTTACACTGGTTGTCTCAGGTCTGGTTTCTTTTTCTCTATGCGAATTTTACTTAATATGGATTATATGATATTTACGAGTATGTGTAAATTAACTAGTTTCTTCAAAAAATGTTGATGCCATTTGCCAACTTACATTCTGAACATTGAATCGTTAAATATAATATACTACCCTCTTTTTCAAAAAAAGTGTTATTTTGCCATTTTTTTACACAATCATTTTAGAATTTTTATTCAATTTTATATTTACTCTAAGTTTAACGTCAATTACAAAATATATTAATCTTATACATAATTTTTTATGTTAACTATTATTGGTTAACTAAGTATAATTAATAAAAGTATAAATACATTTCAATCATTTTATTAAATTGTGTAAAAAGTATCATAATTCTTTGGAAAAAAGTGTTTCAAAAAAAAAGTATCATAATTACATTCTTTGGAAATGTTAAAAAATGATAATATTCCCTTTGTTTCATATTAAGTGTTGTTTTAGATTTGTACACACAGATTAAAAAAATATATAATTTTACATATTTTCATATAAAAACATCATTACCCATATACCTAACCATATTTCAACTAATAGAAAATTAAGTTAAAAAATTAAATTAATAAATTCTGCATTGAAATGCTAAAACGACCTTTATTTTGTAAAAAAAAAGTTTCTTTATAACGACACTTAATATGAAACGGAAGGAGTAATAGATACGATTAATAATAATTTCAATAAATATCTATACTAAGAAACAACTTTCACGATACAGCACAAGGAAAATATTTACGCAACTAATATACCTTTTATTAAGAGAAATCTAGTGCGTGGGAATCTTTCTTATTCGAGAAACCCCAAAAAGTAATTACGGAAAACCTAGTGGTTCACACATGACACATCATATCACACTAGAAAATAATTGTTTCACTTCGTCTAAATATTACACTATGATAACCAGTACATGCTAACAAATGAAATTATCATCCATATACAAGGTTCCATGCGGTGAGGTGAACAACGAATTAGATGAGGTGGTCATAACAGCTAATCTAGACAACAGGGGGAAGATATACATATCAAAGACAAGTCCTGAGAGTGCACAAAAGGCCTATGCTCTTCAATTCCAAACCGATTTCTCGGCGTTTCTGAGATCGCGATCCGAAGAGCTGGTTCCTGGAGGCCGAATGGTTTTATCGTTCCTTGGTAGAACCTCACCGGATCCTACAACCGAAGAAGCTTGCTTTCAGTGGGAGCTTTTAGCTCAAGCGCTTATGTCCATGGCCAATGAGGTAAAGGTGTTGCAAATATGTTTACATATAATTAGAACCAACATGTATCTAGTTTTTAAGAGATATATGGCCCATATTACTCTATAGGGATCTGACCGTGGCACGTTACTTGACCAATTAAGTTATCCTGGTAATGTGGCCCCATGTGTTCTTTTCTAAATTTGTTGAGTAGTCTCAAATGTTTCAGTTTAACCAATTTATGTAAATTGATTCATATCATATACACATCGTTTTGATACCATATACGTTTTTTTTTCTGAAACAACTGATACCATATACGTACGTTTTGTTTGGTAGTGCCAAACACTGGCGATTTTTTTTTTTTGGTCAAATTTAATGTAGCCTGGATTTTTCTCAAAGCCCATTCAAGATTAGTAATTCCTCAGCTTTTTAGATATTTGATCAAACTAAATGTAAATCTTGGGTCTGCCCCGACGAGAGCTTGGATTCTTGGACGAATGATAATAGCCAAACCCATAAGATTATTTGATCAACAAAATAATATTAGCCAAATCAAATTTAATACTCAATAACTCGTAACTAAAAGGTTCCTTCTTTTATGTTCTTCATCTAAAGGGTATCATCGAAGAACAGAATATCGATGCTTTTAATGCTCCTTACTATGCTGCGAGCTCTGAAGAGTTGAAAATGGTGATAGAGAAAGAAGGTTCGTTTTCGATTGATCGACTTGAAATAAGTTCGGTTGATTGGGAAGGTGGGAGTATCAGCGAGAAAAGTTATGACATAGTACGCTCCAAGCCCGAAGCCCTAGCTAGTGGACGAAGAGTGTCTAAGACAATACGAGCCGTGGTAGAGTCGATGCTTGAACCTACATTTGGTCAAAACGTGATGGATGAACTTTTTGAAAGGTATGCAAAGATTGTGGGAGAATACTTGTATGTGAGCTCGCCTCGATACGCTCTTATTATTGTTTCGCTACTGAGAATGGGTTGATCATGTTATAACCTATGCTTTTTACATGTATTTGGACCTACAATGACATGATTTAGTACTTTTTATTTAATGGAAGTATATGCAATGTCATTTGCTTCAAGAATAAGAAAATGTGTGATTTAAACTTAAAATAAAGCATAGGTTTTAACATATGCTTGTTAGAAAAATAAACTTAGTTTGTTGTTTAAGCGCACGTGCAAATGGTGCTCTTTTAGATTAGTTTCTATCTGCATAAATTAATAAGAAAATTAAACAGTTAGAGAAAAGAAGCTAAAAGAAAAAACTTCTTTTATTGACTTTTCAATATATTTTTAGAAACTGCAAAGCTATTTGTCTATCTTTTATTCACTGAAATTTAAACTAATTTCTGAAATTTAGTTATTTACCTAAGTTATTAATAAAAAGTATGAGAAACTAAACTTTGAGAGACTTGTCAATAAGGGTGCTCTAAGTATATACTACTCAAGCTAATTGTAGTGGAACCATTTATTTTAAATAACTGATATTTCCAATTTTAAATTTAAGAATGTGATGTATCCTTTTTATATTCATGCATCGAACCAACTATGAAAAAAGATTCTAGAATTTTTGATAATAACGAACATGATTAATTTCAAAATATGCACACTTGACAGTACTGGCTTTAATCTCTCAAAGAAAAATATATAGTGGCTAGTTTTCTAAACTTTGAAAACAAAATAGATGGACCAATTTGACTGGCGTGATTAGTAAACCAAAATATTATATTTTGACATAAAAACTCATTAACATTGTATAAGGAGCAATGTTTAGCAAAAATGTATGCAAAGTTTACATGCGTCTTCAAGGATACTCTGTTTAGAGGATGCCACTTATTGACTAGTTAGGTGCCAACCTTTCATTTCATGTGACAGGAATTAATAGGATACATAAACTACCGTCCTAAAAAAAAAAAAATTAAAATTTGAAACATAAACTAGAATAAAAACCTATAAAGCCTCGAAAAGTCCAAATATTCCAATGATCTAATATAATCAAATTCAGTTTTTTTCTTTTCTGTTACTTCTACATAGTCGCCTCGCTCTAATTCGAAATAGCCAAGTACGGACCATGACTACGACTACTACGATGACGACCAGTACCATCGTACTCAGTCTGCCCTTGCAACTGAGGGACACAGTTTTGCCACTGGTCAAAACCTCCGTTTTGCAACTGAGGGACACAGTTTTGCCACTGGTGAACGCCGCCGTTTTGCCACTGGTGAAAACCATTTTGCCACTGATCAGCGACGCCGTTTTGCAACTGAGGGCAACAGTTTCGCCAGTCATATATATTCTTCTTCTCCATGATAAAAGTCTCTACCGTCATACGAAACTCCTCGCTGCTCAACCCATCCATCATCCCATGCAACCTGCACAACGACGCCGTTTTCATCACTCTCTCCGATTCCGTCCTTTGATACTCCACCGTGGACCTCGTCTTCTTCATCTTCTTCTCCGACCTCGTCGTCCTCTTGCAACTCTTAGAGTCCATCTCCATCACTACTCGTTCATAACAACCATTCTCCTCAACCGTATTAACCGCTTGAAACGGTGGAGTATTATAATAATAAACAACACCACCATAATCTCCAACCTCCACCGGGGCAAAAGACGGCTCCGGTGAAGAACGGATGACGGAGGGTACGGCGGTGATATAATCATCGTAGAGACTCGGTTTCTTTTTAACGGTGGCTTTGGGGAAAGTAAAGTATATGGAGCCGATGAGAACGTTTAGGATGATGAAAATGAAGAAAATGTTTCTTAGAACAAGACGGAACCAATCGAACCAAAGGATGAATCCTTCTAGTAAACTAACAATCGGCAGGTAACCGCAGTAACCGGCTACGGCTAGGGCGGCTGAGACTTGGACGATGAATAAAATATTCTTTAAGCTAAACGTATTGTAATGTCTCTTAGTCGCCTCATCGTTCTCCGCCTCCATTGTTTGTTAGTATTATAGGATTCGTGAGCTTGATTATGGTATATATATATATGTGAAATAATTCTTAGGGTTACGGGAAAACAAAACGGGAAAGTAGAATATATGATACATTTTCTAGGGAAAGTTGAACGGGAAAGTGGGAGAATTGATGAGGAAATGTTAAGATGCACTGATACTGAGACAGATACGATCACTTGAAACTAGAGTGGTCCTTTTATAGAAAGCATATCTCATGGATATAGCAAGTTTTTGACAAATTTATTTAATGAACATCTTACATGAGTAATATATAGATTCGGGACATTTATCAATCGAGCTTGTTTCTTTTAATCTTTCCTTAAGTACAATTTTCTTTTGCATCAAGTAATAAATATATCATATATGTATCGTACTTTTTTTGGATAGTATCACACTTACGAGGGTCATGGAAGTCCAAAATGCTCGATCGAGATCCGAGAACCACGTGAGAGAGGGATGAGTCACGTGCTCAAAGCAATTTAACAGTTTACAACACACATAGGGTTCGACTGGTGACCAATCCGAAAACAAGAGGAATGAATAGGAAAGGAACGGAGATGAATAAAATAATAGGAATGACAAAGAATGGTTGTTCCTTCTCAAATTTAACAAGGAACAGTTTTGTTCTTTATTTCTCTGCAAAAAAATGAATGAGAAGAAATGAGAAAAAATACTTGTTCCTTGTGAATGGTGATTTTTTTTAGGAACGTTAGGGAATACATTATTCCTCGTCGTTCCTCGGTCACCATTCATACCCATAATCATAGTCCAAAGATGGAGGTGTAACATTTTCTAAAAGATAAAAGACTGAATCCATTTCTTCAGAAAATGGAGGGGCTCAAAAGAAAGTACAGACAGAGGCTGGTTTATTTATGTGCAGCATTTACACATATATTTCCACATTATCAAGGACTAGAGGTATCTAGGTAATATATAAAAAGATATCAAACATGTTCTTACACCCAGAGATAAGAGTTCCGCATCTATCGTTTTAAAAGTTTATAATATTTTGATGCAAACATAACATCTGATTATCTGAACAAACAACACACATATGTTCAAGTCTTTGATAACAAAGAATTCTCTGAATCTTCTTCAAGTGTCGTCTTCTTTTGTTCTGTTGCAACTCATATAGTAATCTTTAGCTTGAGTTATATAATATAATCCAGTTTGTGCTTGCACCAGGGTAATAAATTATGAGCACAAGCTCTATCCGTTAATGATTAAGTTACGGTTTATGCTGCCATGTTTCGCTATAAGCAGGGATGATTCGCCTATTCCCTGAACACTAACTAGTGTCTCAATCATGTCAAACTCACAATTCACTGTGTGAAATCTATTTTTCAGCTAAATGGACTAATAACATTTCTCTATTTTCATGCTTCCTTTCGACCGGTAGCACAAAATTGATCCTTGTGAGCCACAGAAAAACTTTAACCCTAAAACCTTATAAAGCAATTAACTCTTTTCCACATAAATTTGAAAACAACCAATTGCGTACTGAATTAAAGTGAGACTTCAGTACAGATACAATGCATGCTGAAAGATAGGTTCTCTGTGAAGAACATAAATCATAAGAGCAGTTCAAATATGAAACGGACCCTTTTTAAGGCGCAATCACTTGAAATTTGAAGCCAGATGACATGCCAGAATCTACTGTTGATCATCATCAGTTGCGAATGTCAGGAACAGGTAAGTTCTTCAACTGCAACTGTTTGTGCATCCACTGCCAGTTCTCTGGGGTTACTTCTCCTCCAAGAGCACGGATGACCGATCCCCCACTGCATGATCCCATTTTGCAACACTCTTCCAAAGACAATCCCTTTATTAATCCATACAGAAACCCACTTGCGAATAGGTCACCTGCTCCAGTGGCATCAGTTGCTATTGTCTCTCCTATGGCTGGTACTTGTACCACCTGTTCAAGTTATGAGATGAGATTAAACACCAAAGGTTCTAAGCTTTTATATCATAATTTGAACTACGGCTTTGTATGGCAAATAAATTCTCACAAGCAAGCGAGAAGAGTTATCTCTAAGTTAGAATGTAAAGCTACTTTACAAGTTACTGAGTTTTATTTTTTTGGAAAAGACAAACCTCCTTATCATGTTTTGCAATGCACCCTTTAGACCCTAAAGTTACCACAGCCCAACTGCAATGTCTGCTTAGGAACTCAAGAGCAGCATCCGGGCCCGCTTCTTGCTCACCCCTGAAACTCACAACCTACAGTGTAAGAGTATATTGTGGACTTTCCAAAAAAAAAAAAGAAGCAAATGTGGGAAAAAAACAGAGTAGATCTTTGCACGGGATATATAAACATTAATTACCTTAGCAGCTCTGCTGCTTCATCCTCGTTAGCAAAGCAAAGATCTATGTTACCAGACTCCAGAAGCTGCCTAAGCTCTGATCTATAATTCCTGACCATCTAATCACAAGAATGTTTATATCTTTTCAATTAAAACAAAACAAGCTCAAATGCATAATCATTAGTAAAAAGTCACAGATCATAATATCTCAAATGGGTAAAATTATGGTTGCTTACCTCAAAACTAGCTAAATCCAAAGAAACAGAAAGACCTTCTTGCTTGGCAAATCCAATAGCTGCTTTAATTACTTCTAAGTTAAGAACTGCATATCTTAGGACCAACCACTGTAACAGAGGAAAACTATCATCAACACTGAAGTCTCCATATATTAATTAACATTGCTTCATAGGGAGCTAGCTATTAACCTTAGCGCCAGTGAAATCTTCTTTGCTTAATTCATCAGCCTGAAAAGAGAAAATAGCTTTTACCATCCTATCTCATTCACTATAACAACTACAAACTCCTCAAAAGGAGGATAGACAAACCTGAATCTTGACAGCACTGGAGAGACATGGTCGCATTGTTCGATTACCAGAGTCATCAACCAAGCAAACGCACTGCCCAGTGGAACCTTTCTTCTTTCTCAGCCTTGAGATACTGACACCACTGAAACCCATATTACTGACAAACAACTGCCCTTGTTCATCGTCTCCATAAGCCCCAATGATCCCCGTGGCTACACCGAACCCAACACTCAACCCTCTAACAGTATTAGCCACACTTCCTCCAGCCATCTTCTTTAATGGAGCCGCGTCGACATGTCCATCAAGCTCTTTTAGTATATGCTCTAACTCATCCTTTTGCACCTACAAAACAGAGTGTCCCCCCCGCAAACTGATAAGAAAAATTCAATAGCAATTAAAAAGAAACACAATTTTTCGAATCCAGATTCCGATCCCAGAGGATTTTGATTATAGGTTAAACCATGGGAAGCTTACGGGAATGGAGCCACCACGATCACCGGGAATTTGATCGAGTAAGGACCAATCTACGGGAGCGACGTTATCGATAAGAGCGGCTGGTTGGAGTCCAAGTACTACCACGGGGATATTGGGCAAGGCCTCAGCTACCATTCTCTGAGATCTCTTTGCTTTCTCTTCGTTTCTGTATCTGTCTTGTGCAGCCTTGCCCGATATTTTTTGGCTTCGCTACGTCTTTGTTTATATACTCGATGGTGGAGACGAGACTAGGCGAGAGGAAGAAGATATTTGGTATTTTACGAAAATACCCCTACAGTAATATACAGTGATTAGATAACGCTTTTTTTTCTTGATTTGTTTCCCTGAATGTTTATTCATTCGTGTCATTGAGTGTGCATCGCATTTGGCGCCGAATATAAGAAAAATTAAAGATAACAATTTTTGCTACACACTTTTATTATAAAATCAAAAGTACATCTTTAAATCTTCTCATATGCAACCCTATGGTTTTCTTTTGCTTAAGATATTATTAGCGATGGATTATAAACATATGCTAAACTCATGATTACACTTTTAACACTTTGTACGTACGCAAACAATCATGAAAAATTAAATTAAGTTTATACACATAATTACAATATAGTGGCCAAACTTTTTATTATGATTCCTGCAGAAACAGCAACGGCAAGATGGAAAGCAAAGACAAATATTCACAAAGTATAAATTTCAACAAAAGATACGCCGTTTGCCAAAAAGAAAGAGACAAATCACAATAAAAGATACACGATATAAGATTTGATTTTATTCACACAATTTTTTTTTTTTTTTAAAAGACGACCAAGCAAGCGTAATTCACGGTACCAATACCATCAACCCCACTAATAATTTTGTAGAAATTATTATATAAATATATATCAAGGGTTGGATCTTTATTCTTCATAGCAACATAGGCGCACATGAATGAGCACATGCATATCAGTCTATTATTACTCACTCCTCATGTTTCATAACATTGATTCATAATTTCAAAGAACCAAAGTAATAGCATTCATAGTATGTCCTCCTGACAAGACCATTCCCTAAGAAAACAAACAAGAAAAGTCAGCAAAAGCTTCTCTAAAAGCTATAATTTCAGTCTAATGTACTCTACCTGCCATTAAGGCCAAAACATAATTTTCTTCAGACATCTCATACTATCAAGTCTAAACTTGCTTCGCAGAGATGCATGAATATCAGACAACTGCGAAACAAACAGAAAGAGATTCCCACTAACCAATGGTCACATTATCTCCGATGATGGTTGAAGGCACCTTCCCACTTAAGTTTGATTTTGCCACACGCACAAGTGAGTTGTCCTGAATATTAGTTCATGATCCAACACTAACGGTGTTCACATCCCCTATGCAGAAAATAAAAAAGAAAAGCCTTGACTCTTGGTTTCGAAGAACGCTAAACACATCAACAACCTACATGAAGAGAACTTAGAGTTTACAAGAAAGCAAAAAAAAAAAAAAGGGAAAAGATAACCATAAAAATTAGATTTGTTAAAGTTCTTGAAATGGATTGGGGTCGGTGCTTTGCAGAACCAGCATGGATCCCACGGGACGGGTGGTTACAAATTTAGTCCACCGTTGTCTGGTAAGAAGTGATAGGCTTAACCATACAATACCAAGGTTGAGTGACATAACATCATTCTGTACAAAAGGACAATCTATTTCCAGAACCTAAAGAAAGATATCTCAGAAAATAAAGAAATAGCACATACTTACATTGATGAACAAACTCAAATTCGATATGATATACTCATAAGTTTCATCAAGAGAAGAATGTTATTATAACTGTAGCATAATAACATTGAGCAGTCTTATACTCTTATTCATCAGTAAACCATGAAAAAGACTAAAGACCATACATTCGTTCTCTACTCGGTTGACCTAGCTAAGGATACAGACATAGATGATATATATCACAAACAAAACTTCGGTCAGTCAATCACTAAACACTCAAGCTTAGTAGCTTGCTCACCTCATCCATACCAAATAGATGAACCTCTTCCAATCTGAACGTTGCCAATGACTGAGGCGCTTGGTGCCACAAAAAAAGCTTCCTTATCCACAACCGGAGCCTTATCAAATACATTCATCAGTGTCCGATGCTTTGATACTACATTGAGAGACATCCTATATAAGAGTTGATCTAGAATCATGATATCCTACAAAAATATCAATTTCAGATCTCTAACCTAATCAGCCTAAGCTACGGTTCTTTTTCGTACGAATTTGAAACTGGAGTGAAATTCTCTGCCTACGGTTCCCATTGGTCGTCTACACCTTCCCAGAGGACTCGGTGACCTAGTGGAAGATGGTGGAAGGGAATACTCTGGAACGGCGAATCCCCTGAGTCCATGACAATTAGATTTTGGTTTATTCTGGTTCAAGCAAACCGATATGTCTAACTGAACCAAATAAATTAAAATGAAAAACTTAACCATGGATAATTTTCCCGAATTTAACCGGATATGGTCTTAAATAAAGTGATCATGGCCTAATAGTTACGCTAAACCGAATCTCTATAATATTCCCTCTGACCTATTGATGATTTATTTATGGATTATTCAATAAATAAAAATCTGAATCACAACATAGTATAAATTATTAAATACTTTCTGTTTCTTAATAAATGATGTTTAGAAATAAACACAGAGATTAAGAAATTATTTATTTTTTATTTTTTTAATCAATAATAAAATAGATTGCATGGTATTATTGGTCACATGTTATTACTTGTTAATAAATTTTATTCTGCAAATTTGAAAATGTTATATAATTTGTAACAAAAAAAAAATTGTGTGTTTTGTAATTAGTGTTGGGGTTAAGTTAACATTATGCTAAAAAGGATAACCTTACGGTAAGGTCCTTACCGACACGGTTCACAACTTGAAGTCGTGTCTTGCCACGCAGATCACGTGGAAAAGGATAACATCGTCCTTCTCAAAGGTTCGACAATAATGGACCACTGGTTTGATTGAACCACCACAAAAGAGTGTGTGTGAGGACTCTATTTAAAAGCACTGCTAAACTCGATGATTATTCCACCGCTACAAAAAATAAAATAGTTCAAGATGGCTCTTGAAGTCTGCGTGAAAGCCGCCGTTGGTGCCCCTGATGTTCTCGGCGACTGTAACTTCTTCTTCCCTCTCTCTCTCTCTTTTTATATCAGTTTCTGATCTCTGATGAGTGATGATCTTCAAATGTAAAATTTATAATACAATTGGTTTGTCGTTTCAGGCCCTTTCAGCCAACGGGTTCTTCTCACCCTCGAGGAGAAGAATCTTCCCTACAAAATGCATCTGATTAACATCTCCGACAAACCTCAATGGTCAGAATCTCTCACCCTCAATACCTTAGATCTCTAACTTGTTTCACTTATTCTTCTCATTGATTCGCCTGATGTGTTCACTGTTGACTGTTGTTTTAACTAGAAGCTGTCTTTAATTATATGTGATGCAGGTTCTTAGCCATTAGTCCTGAAGGGAAAGTACCAGTGCTTAAGAACGACGACAAGTGGGTGTCTGATTCCGACATCATCACCGGCATTCTCGAGGAGAAGTATCCTGAGCCATCTCTCAAAACCCCTCCTGAGTTTGCTTCTGTCGGATCCAAAATCTTCGGTACTTTCGTGACTTTCTTGAAGAGCAAAGACTCCAGCGACGGATCTGAAAAGGCATTGCTTGATGAGCTAGAAGCTCTTGAGAATCATCTCAAGACTCATGATGGTCCTTTCATCGCTGGGGGAAAAGTCAGCGCCGTGGATCTAAGCTTAGCACCAAAGCTTTACCATCTCAAAGTCGCTCTTGGCCACTACAAAAGCTGGTCTGTCCCTGAGAGCTTGCCACATGTTCATGGCTACATGAAAGCTTTGTTCTCTCTTGACTCCTTTCAGAAAACAAAGACAGAGGAGAAGTATGTGATTGCAGGATGGGCTCACAAGGTCAACCCCTAAGACTACTAGTTCCATCTGTTGTTCACCACCACTATGAGATAAGATAACTGGTGTGATGATGTGGTTCAAGGTCTATGTTCTCTATCAGTATAATAATGTTCTTGGACCTGTTATGTTTTGTATTGTATCAAACTATCAATCAAATAAGCCTCGTTTGAATTAAGATTAGCGTCTAAGATTCAAAATATTCGACCTCAGATTATTAAAACAGTACATGCAACATAAGGGATGTTGTTTGTTCTCAAACAAACTGGTTGAGAAACTCATCCACGCTCGTGTACTTGACATCAGGGTAAAGTTCTGAAGCCTCAACTCCAACAGAAGGGTCTATAGTGAAGGAGGTAAGATCACCCTGCACTAGTACTGCATGGATCAAACCCATCACAAAGTCCATTGGAGGCTGAGCCTCTGCACAAGTGAAAAGAAAGACTTTTAATAATACGTTCGCCTGATTACTATTAGATAATAAAAAACTGTTTGCATGGTAAAAGTGGATCACCTTGGATGCTTTTGAGAAGTTCTTCCTCTGAAACATAAGTCTTCTCCAGCGTCTTACCCATCTTTGTCTCCCAGAAACTGACCATATCGTTCTGCGAGACAATGTTCTTGGGTGGATGGACGTAGAGAATCTTGTTAAGTGTTCTCGGGTCATCAACAGCTTTCATTGTATATGCAACAATGTCTTCTTCAGTGTTGATAATAGCTACAACAAAGGAGAAAAAAAGAATCATAATTTGATACCTACACTGACCAATAACGTAACTGAGTGTAACGTTTGTATAGAGTACCTTTGGCATCGCCAGTGTCGTAGATGGAAACTTTGTCTGTAGGAGGAGTTCTGAGTCCCAAGTGGCATTCACCCAAACTAGGAACGAAAAAACCAGCAAAGCAACCTGTGACAACATACGTATAAGGTATCTCCGCGGCTTCTATGGCACGACGTAACTGAGCTTTCATGATAAACTCCGATAGGGCCGGCTCGATGGCCAACGTACGGTCCACGTCATTGCCAAATTCCGAAGGTAAGAATCTCTGTATTAATAATAAAAAAAAAGATTCGTTGTAAATACTTATTGACCGACCCTGTTAGAAATGATGGATGTAACGTATGTAAGAGGTTGGATAAAACGAACCTTGACATTTCCAGATTCTTTGATGGCATCGATGATGTTGACCTGATCTAGAATCTGAGTCCGACCAACAGCAGAAATCACGACATCTACTTGTTTGATCGCTTTGACCAAGCTCTCTTTCTCATTTAAGCTTCCCTGTCGTTATCACAACAAGAATCATCGGACTCTCTAATCAACAGTGATTCAAAGAAAACACCATATTTATTCAAAGCTTACAAGAGCAGTGTAAAAGAGAAAGCAGGTCAACGTGGTTTTATACAGACGTGATTCTAAGCGTTTTCCAAACATTTTAAACAGTTCTGGGAGGGTACAAGTATGAATGCGTTAAGATCATCAAATGGACTAATCTACTCATTAAGAAAACGTCTAGAGACGTTTGGCACTATTATGCTTAAAATCTAATCGTTACAATCTGAGAAACGTTACACAATTTCGAATAAACATTGAATCATGTGGCTGGAAACAAATAGAACTTTCCATATTCCAAAACACGAAGGGTTTAATAGTCAACGTACGTAGAGTATGGTGACGCCAAGATCTTTGAAACTCTGGACGAGTTTGGCCTTAACGGGATCGGAGAGAGAAGATTCTCTGACCAGAGCGAAAGTGGCGTGGCCAGACTTGACACTTCCTTCGACGAAGACTTTTCCGATGTAACCCGTCGCCCCGATCACCAGAATCTTGCTCGTCATCTCCTCTCTCTTCCTCTACTACTTCTTTTCCGTTGAATTTTGAGTTTTGGAGACTTTGGGTGAATTAAAGAGAGCGAACCGACGACGCTGATTTATTGTAGTCACGAGAATTTAAGCTGAAGTTACCGATGTACCCCTTGTCCTTGACTGGAGCTGCCTTATTTTGACCACAAAGTGCCGTGGTGGTAGTTGGCTTTCAATTTTCTCAATGAATCCCGTTTTTCATAACAAAGTAGTTTTAAAAATTAAGATCCTCACTAGCATGTAAGACTATGATTACCTCCACTTTTAGGTGGATTCTTAAGAGGTAAAATCCACATTTAAAAAAAAAACTCAACTTTTCCATTGTTTATGTAAGAGACAATTCTTACAGAATTTTTGTAGATCCTATTAAGACGTAGAATCCGCAATTAGTTAATTTTAAAAAAAAATTAGATAAAAAAAATCTAAAAACCCTAAATAATTTTTTTAAGTTAATCATGATCTAATTTCTTTTTCCCAAAACGAAAAATAAATACAAAATACCAAACATAAGACGGCCCTTTAAGTCGAGAGTCCATTTCATTACTACCATACGAATGATACTTATCAATACATGTACAAAATCCATCTTCAGATTACACTCCTTACCCATACAACCAAAAAAAAACATACATGGTAAAAAAAAAAAAAGATTAAAACCCCACACCTCTGTTACATGTTTTATACTCGCATTCGGATACTAATACAAGCAGCACGTTAAAGTAACCACCATATCATATATAACATGCGACTTCCCGGTAATTAAACCACCACAAAAGAAGATCTAAAATCACAATTCACCCAGATGACTTGTGATTAGCCGGTGACTGTAGCGCTATTAACTAGCCCGCGATTTTGGCGATGTGAGCCACTTGGAACTGCGAAACGTAGTTGTTGGGTCGACCCTCTTCATCCCTCGGCTCATTTAAGAACGCCCAGTTGCTTCTTCTCCACCTAACAACACACATCAAATCATTTTTTATTTTACAATATCCAAAGTTATAAGATTCATGACTTGAAAGTTGCATATTACCATCCACTCTTCTTGCTTTGGTTTTCGTAAGGATCCTCTATCCCTTGACTTTCCGCAACTTCCTGTGTACAAATTTAAAGGCTTCTTTTTAGATCATTTTTTTATTTTTTTATTAATTATCAAGTCAATTACTAAAGATCGAAGATTCTTCTTTGGGGGGCTGAATTAAAGCTTGAATGAATTAATAGATTGGTCTTGACCTGAGCAACCAACTTGGAAACGGCTTGAACATGTTCCTCTTCAGTCTTCTTCTTTGTCTTCCAGAAAGCGTCGATTTCTTCTCTTGTTAGTGACTTGCACCTTCTCACTGTAAATTTTCAGTTTCATCATTGCTTCGAAAAAAGATATATAACCATGTTTAAAATTTGTGTGCAAATCATATAGATGATGGAATATATGATATAATCCATGTTATCAACGCATGACCATTAATTAGTCCTACGTGTATACATGGTTTATGTTGATTACCTGAGTTGGGATCCTTTGTTGGAGAGTCCCATCCGGACATTAAAGAACCCATTTGCTCTTAGTCTTTTTCCTATAGTCTTAAATTTCTTTAATCAGTAGATATGTCTGAGTTATGTGGGTTGAACATTTTTCAATATATATAGTGCTCCATGCAAGTGTGCAACTCAGCTAGATAATTCTTATCCTAAAGGAAATTAAGTTTGTTTTTTATTATTATTTTACTTCGGTCCAAGTTCATATAATTTAAGAAGAAAATCAATCCCATCAAACTTTTTTTTTTTTTGTTCGGCTATTGGAAACTACAGTTGTGCGCCCACTGATTTAGGTAATAGATTTGATTAAACAACTGAAATTTGCAGAGAGATATTTTAGCATGCTTCCCACCGACGCTATTGAGTTTCCAACCAGCTTATCTTGTCTATCTCGTATTTTATTGACAATTTAACTAAATCTGTAGAGATATATCCCATTTTTCTTTCGTTTAGAACAAGAAACGTTTATAACAAATATACAAAACGAAAACATGACTAAATATGATGTCGTAAGTTTTGTCTTTTGGGGTAGAACAATCCATCCATGTCAAACGTAACGAGGTGATAACCTCGGAAATTATTTAAAGCGGAAAATTCAA